>PVKE010030879.1:0-19369 GCA_004027555.1 Craseonycteris thonglongyai
CATACATGTTAATGTTTATTAAGGATCATAAGTAAAGTGAGACACCTCATAAATTCTATAACTGAACATAATGATTTCCTTATTTTTTTTAATAAACTTATTTTCAGAGTTTTAGAATCACTACACTATTTTGTAGGAAGTATAGATTCCCTATATACCCTCTGTAGCCACACAAGCACAGCCTCTCCCATTATCAACAACCTCCACTAAAGTGATACATTTGTTATAAATGAGGAACCTACGTTGACACATCAAACATCTTATCCAATGTCCACACTTTACATTAGGGTTCACTCTTAATGCTGTTCATTCTATGGGTTTCTGCGAAAATAATGACATGTATCTACCACTGTAACATCATATAATAGTTTCATTACCCCCCAAAAAACCCTGCACTCCACCTGTTTATCTGCTTCTTCCCCCAACCTCTATGCACCACGAATACTTTTACTGTTTCTGTAGTTTTGCCTTTTTCAGAATGTCACAAATTTGGAATCACACAATACGTAGGCTTTTCAGACTAAGTCTTTTCACTCACAATATGCATTTAAGACTTCTCTGTGTATTTTCATGGCTTCATAACTTATTTCTATTTAGCTCTGAATAATATTCCACTTGTCTGAATGCATCACAGTTGATCTATCAATTCACCTACTGAAGGATATCTCTATTGCTTCCAATGTCTGGCAATTATGAATAGTTTCTATAAACATTGTGCACAGGTTTTTATGTAGACATAAGTTTTCAACTCATTTGGATAAATACCTAGGAGCACAACTGCTGAATTGTCTCACCTTATTTCTTCAGTGTTCTCTTTTTGACTGTGGTGTTCTCAAAAGGTAAGACAGTGGGTTAGAGGAGGTATGGAGACCTACTTCCTTGCTACAGACAGTGAAAAAAAAATTAATGTCAGAGGGTGGAATAGCAGTTTATAATTGGAATCTGTCAAAACGTATGACTTTCTCTATCTTGACACCATAGTCCCTATTTACCATAAAGAATAGAACAATGAATAGAAAGAATAAAGTAATAGAATAGAATAATAAATAGCACAAGGTATTTTTCTGCTAAAATGCAATACATAAGAATGAAAACAATTGTGAACATTCAGAACACAGTCACCCAGACTTATGTCATCTATGACATTTATCATTATGTTTCCAAAATTTATTTCTTATTTGAATAATCTTTTGTATAACAATGTAAGAAATCATTGCTTGAGACCAATAGAATTACCTATATAAATCATACAACATCTAAATGAAACTCCCTGGCCCATTCAGTTTAATAAAATATTTAGGGATTCTAATTATTTTCTGGCTCTTCGTTAAGCTTTCACCAAGTAGTGTACAAATGGAAAAATTTCTTCTACCATTTGTGATTTCACAGCAGAAGTTTTATTTTCAGTGATGATATATATCTTGTGAGCTTTGATCTCCTTTGACAGTCTCAGAATTCTTATTGGTTTTGTGTCAGAAAAATGAAACAATTTTTCCATGCTCAGGACTTGTTTAACTCTAGAAAACTCTCTATGGATGGCATGTGAGAAGACTCCTCTTATATTTAAAAAGTATATATATTTAAAATCTTGATAAACTCTAGGAAAAGGTATCCTCTCATTAAAGAAATGAGATCTGATAAATATGAAGCTTCTCCCAAAAATGTCATTAAAAGGGTGTTAGATATGTCCCTTGCTCCCAACTGAGAAGCTGTGTTAATCACCATCTTTATTGGTTCAGGAGTTTAAATGGTAACATTCATGTGCTATCTGATGATATGAGAATATAAGGTTACTATTAGAAAAAAGGAGATGCATAGAAAAATCAATGATCAAATCACTGAAATGAGTCTTTTCATACTGAATTTGTCCATTAAAGTTGAATAAATCCTGCTTTAATTTGAAAGAAGTTTACAACCCCAAAGTTTAAGGTATGATTTAAGGTGAAACGTCTTCATGAGGCAATGATACCATACGTTTAAGATATGCATAGACGAGCACTGGAAGGGACATTCAAGTATTTGCTCTAACTCCCTCATTTTATTGGTGAGGAAGCTAAAACCATGGTCACCCAATTAACCAGTGATTGTCTCAGACCAGAACTAGTGTTCTCACAGGACCTGTGAGAAACCCTGCATTTGAATTCAGGAGGCTGTGAAAGAACATTGAGACTTTCAGACACTCAAAATTAATAATGTCATTGATCTAATTCACAAGATCATTTGTTAAGTGAATTTGCATCTACACTGTTCTAAGGCAGAAAAATGCCTGGCAGGCAGGAGAGCAGCAGAAAGATTCTATCCTTGAACAATTACTAAACCTTATTGTTTAGACTCTGAGAGAATGCATAATATTTCATTTGTTGATAACTACATCTTTATAGTCTAAGATTTTTTAAAAAAGCATATACATGTTTATGAGCGCTCTGTGATTGATTTATTGCTCAAGGCTAAATGGCCAATTAAAGATAATAAGAACAGATGTGGGCAGAAATCTAAAATAGTCTTTTAAACAAACGTTCTAGCACTTCTTTGAGTTAAGAAATCCCAACAAATAAACATTTTCTGAGCATGTTTCTATGGCTTTATTTTTTAATTTATTTGTGGTAACCTCTGTTCACGTTTATTTTTCCACTCGTGCAACTGCAAACTATGGTACTCTTGAAAGACATTTTCAAATGCAAACACAGATGTTGTTTGCAATGTTTCCATTTTTTTGTTAATTCCTTTTGATATTGTTCAGAAAACAGTGTGTACCTGAAAAACACTCTGAAGCACTATTTTGAGCTCTCATGCTCTATACCCTTATCCTTTACTGCTCTCTAAACCATAACAGCAGACAGAGAATAATACAGGAGAAAACAGTCTGCATTTATGCTTTTGTTCATTTATTTTTTGGTTCAAAACACACCTACTTAATGCTGATTTCATGCTAGACACAATAATAGGAAAAAAAAGTGTATCTTATGTCAGAAAAACTGTTCAGTTTTTTGGGGAAAAAATATAAATAAGTGACCAGTCTTCACGTGTGACATAATGAACATTATAGAGTCACTACACCAGAGATATAAAGAGCACTTTTTTTGGATAGAGGGGAACAGAGAAAACTTCTGGCAGAGAGAATATTTGAGCTGGGTCGTCACCTAGGAAGAGTGATCAGAAAGAAGTAATATCTTGTGGTTTTGATTTGCATTTCCCTAATGAATAGTAATGGTGATCACTTTTTCACATATCTGTTGGCCATTTGCACCTGTTAGGATGACTTTTATTACCAAGAAACAAAAGGCAACAAATATTAGTGAGGATGTGGGAAAAAGGCAATCCTTGTGTAATGTCATCTAGAATGTAAAATGGTAGAGCAATTATGAAAAACCATATGGTTGTTTCTCAAAAACAAAACAAAACAAAACAAAAAACCTAAAAGTAGAACTATGATATGATTCAGCAATCCTACTTCTGGGTATTTATCAAAAGATATTGAAATTAGGATCTCAAAGAAATATGTACACTCCCATGTTTACTGTAGCCTTATTCATAGTAGCCAAGTCATAGAAACCACCTAAATGTGCATCAACAGATGAATTAATAAAAATATTTTTGGTATATACATACAATGGAATATATTTGGCCTTGAAAAAGAAATCTTGCCATTTGTGACAACACAGATGAAACTAAAAGTCATTATGCTGAGACAAATAAGGTAAAGACAAATACTGCAAGATTCCACTTAAATGATGAATCTAAAATAGTCAAAATCATGGAGCAGAGAGTTGTATTGTGGTTGCCAGGGGCAGAGGGAAAGAGAAAATGGATTTACTCAAAGGGTACAAATTGTCAGTTATACAAGATGAATAATAATTTCTAGAGATCTACTGTACAGCATAGTGCTTATAGGTATTGATACTGTATTGCAATCTTAAAATTTTGCTCAGAAGGTAGATCTTATGTTAAGTGGTTTTGTCACAAAAAAAATAGTAACTAAATAAGAGAGTGGGAGAAAACTTTTGGAAGTAATGGATAGGCTTATGGTATAGATTATGGTGATGGATTCATGGATGTACACTTATCTCTAAACTCATCAAATTGTACACATTAATTATGCACAGTTTTTTGTATGTCAAAAACATAAAATAGGAAAAATAGATGAAAGGACAGGAAAGAAAGAAAAACAAAGCAATAGGAAAAAGCAATTCAGGTTGAAGGAAAAGTGTATGCAAGTGCCAAGAGCCCTGAGCTGCTTCAATTTAGCAGTAGTGAGAAGAGTAAGGAGTACACACAAGATTGCCCGGGGCAGACTACACAGAGTGCAAGATGTGGCTCACAGGCAGAAACTGCTTGCCACTGAGGTAACGTCCATTTCAGCTATTTCTACAGGTTATGACAGAAAGGACAAAGAAAAAGGAAGCAAGCACAAAGTGAGGTTAAACAGGAAGACACTTAAAAGTTTTAAAAACATCCTTGGACTTCAACACTTTTGGGAGACCAGTAAAGGAAAACTGTTTTGATTTATTATATCTACTCTTAAAAAACTTAAAGTTAAAATTTCTGTCTCATCAATGGGGCAAAACCAGACATGTGAAGGTAAATAATAGAAAACTCAAGGCTAAGACTTTATTTTTCACCTATGATCAAAGTGGTATTTCATCATAAAGAGAAGCATTATTTAATATTTGTTGCTAGCCCAACAAATATATATATATAAATATTTTTTTAATTGACATTTTTAAGAGCAGTTTAGATATGACACCAAAGATATGATCCAGGAAGAAAAAATAGTAAGTTAAATTTTATTAACATTAAAAATTTCTGCTTTCTGAAGACACTGGTAAGAAAATGCAAAGACAAGCCACAGATTGGGAGAAAATATTTCCAAAACACATCTCAAAAAAGTATTCAAAATCTATAAAAAACTCATAAAAGTCAACAAAGAAAACCCAAAGAACACAATTAAAAAATAGGCACTAGGAAAGGAGCTACCATATGACCTGGCAATACCCCTTCCAGGTATTTACCCCCCAAACTTGAAAACCTTAGTCTGCAAAGACGTATGTACCCCAATCTTCATCAAAGCACTGTTCATGGTGGCCAAGTCATGGAAATAATCAAAGTGCCCTTTGACAGATAACTGGATAAAGAAGCCGTGGTACATATATGCAATGTAATACTACTCAGCTATAAGAAAAGATGAAATACTCCCATTTGCAACAACATGGATGGACCTTGAGATCATCATGCTAAATAAACCAGACAGAAAAGAAACCAAGAATCATATGAATTCACTCATATGTGAAATATAAAACTGAAAGTAACAGAGAAACAAAAACTTATGGTCGTTGTCAATAGTTTATGGTTTACCTGAGGGAAGTGGTTGAGGAAGGTGAGAGAGAAGGGAGGGGGACCCAAATATATGGTGATGGAAAGAGAACTGACTCTGAGTGGGGAACATATAATACAATGCACAGACAAAGTACAAATTATACACCTGGATCCTGTGTAATTTTTACTAGCACAGTCACCCAAATAAATTTAACAATAAAAAGATAATATAATAAAAATGAACAAAGAACTGAACAGCCACTTCACTAAAGAAGATATCGATGAAAAATAAGCATGAATTATTTTAATAATAGAGCTTTTCACTTATACCATAGAGCTAAAAACTATAAATTGATAGAAGCTTCTAAAGTAAAACATAAAAGTAAATAAATAAAAAGATCTTTTGTTAACATGCAATTGAGAAGAGCTATTCTCAGCCAAAATATAAAACAAGATACAATAAACAACAGACTGATAAATTGTGCTGCGTAGATGTAAGAACAGAAAACATTTTTCATTAGTGATCGTAATCATATTGTATATTTTTATAGTATATTGAACTTATTTTCACTGATAGTGTTCAAGAAAAGGTCTCACTCCAAGACTGAGAGATATGTGAGCCTTCTCAGCCCTGGGAGCAGTGATTTTTCTGCTGAAGAGAAAGTAAGAAAAAGTCCCTTGTGTGTAAGAATATCCCTTCTAGGCTTAACTTTTTATCATTTTTCTGACATTTTTTTCTGTGTCTGTGATCTGAAGTCTTGTGTTTGGAACCAAACCAAATGTTTAATTAAAAGTGAAATGAATATTCCTTTATATCTCAAGTCTTTCATCTCAACCCCAAAGAGGCAGCTGTGGGAGGTGACAAGATGATAAATTAAAAAGTCAGAAGCCCAAACATCTCCAGGGATTCACAGCCTCCACATTTATCCCAAAGAGGCAGAGCTGTGTGTCCCCTCAACCAGACTCTGTACCCAGAGGGACTGTAGGTGGAAGTGCAGCAAACAGGGTTATCGGTTCCTTATATAACATCCAATTATTTTCCTAATTTAACACACATCTCTAAGTTCTAAGGCTTGACACCTACCTCTAATATTATGAACTAACAACTGACATTCTGGGTATTATTCTGTGTGAGGAGTAGATATGCTGTGCTCCAATATGCTTACCGGAACTTTTTTCTAGTCTTTTTGTTCCATAGAATATGTTATCAGTTATCAAAATCAATTTCTGCAAAAGGTACACAGAATTCTGTGGTGAAGCAAAGCATTGATCTCTTTTCCAGCTGGCAAACCTCATGATAAATTTTAGTATGGAGCTATATTTTGCAGGGTAGCACATACTGTAGGTCTAAAACTTTACAGATCTTACAATTGAATTTGGTATTATATACGAAGGCTGAAAAGAAAAAAAATCCAGCCATTGTCAGTATAACAAGAACAGTTCCAGAGCTGGATACTTTCCAGACAGCCCCTGTATACCAGATTGTGTATAATGATAATAAAAGGTTACCATAGGGTTTCTTAATGTGATTTTGCTTTTCTCCCAACTCAGATTTCTCAAGGCAAATTTTTTCTAAAAATTATTATTTTTTTTTCTAAAGCAAGGCTGTCCAACCTGCAGGCCATGGGCTGCATGTGGCCCAACAAAAATTTGTAAACTTTCTTAAAACATGAGATTTTTTTTTTTATTTTCAGTTTATCAGCTATCATCAGTGTTAGTGTATTTTATGTGTGGTCCAAGACAATTCTTCTTCCAAGGTAGCACAGGGAAGCCAAAAGATTGTATACCCTTGTTCTAAAGATTCTTTACAGACTGTATCAAATTTAGCCTTTAAATGCAAGAACAAATTTGACTAATGACAGTATAATCTAATCATGGGTACAAGAAGGAAATACATGAAACTGAGATTGTTTTCAACATAATCTTATTTTTAAAAAGTAATCAGTTGGAATATTAAGATACTTCTCTTAATATTTAATGTTAAACCTAAAGCCTCCTTATAAAATATACAGTAAAAAAATTGAAGTATGCTGCCTCAATTTTAACTGTCTACCTAAAAGACTAAAATTGAGAGGACTGTTTTGTTAAAAGGGTGCATAACACAAAAACTAGATGGCTAAAATAAAGACCAAAGCTATGGACTGGGCCCTAAGATCTCAGATTTATCATTAACATTTTAACATAGCAAGTTTATATTGCTTTTAAAAAATTTAATTTAATAAAACTTATTTTGAAAAAATTAACAGTCTTCTCATTGAAGAGAAATACAATATTAAATATAAATACCCTTTTTTCAATGAAAGCTATCATTAACATGAACCAATTAAAATTGGGAGAGATCATGCTATGATTTGCATAAATATTCATATGCAATGCCATTTATGGACTAAATAGTGATAAAGAATACTAAACTTGGGGAAGCCAGGATGGCTCAGCGGGTTAAGCACTTGCTTTGCAGCCCTGGAGACTGAGGATCAAATCCCAGGCCCGGCCTGTATGGACCCATTTGCTGAACTGGGGTGTGCTTCCCATGTGGGAGACCCCCACCCAGTTCCTGCCCTGCCTGGCCTCTACCCACCTGTGTAGAATGAACCATGTTGAAAACTGATGACATACAACTATGGAAACTGCTCTGGACCCTCCCTCTTCTCTCTGTCTGTCTCTGTCAAAAACAATAAAATAAATCTAAAAGAAAAAGAGTATTAAACTCATTGTCCAGTTGAACAAAGATTTACAAAAAAGTTTTAAAAGCATTTTCTCTCTATATTGAAATCCAAAACCCTGTGTTCTACATGTAAACACTCTAGCCATCTTCCTCCCACCATGAGGTAAATAAAAAGAAATGTGTCATTTTCTTTCTTTCTTTTTTTGTTTAAGATTTATCTTACTGTTTTTAGAGAAGGTTAAAGAGAGAGAGACAGAGAGACAGAGACAGAGAGAAGGAGCAGGGGAAGCCCAGAGCAGTCTCCATAGTTGTACATCATTGTTACATGGTTTCATTCCACACAGGTGGATGCAGGGCCACACAGGGCAGGAACTTAACCAGAGGCCTCCCTCACGGGAGGTGAGCTCCTTTGCCCCTGAACTACCCCAGTGGTTACCAGTTGCACCGTAGATCAGCACATGGGTTTGCACGGCTGAAGCCAGGAACGGAGCTCTGCACTTTGTGACTGCAAGGCGAGCACTCAACCTCCAAACTATCCTGGCATCCCCAAAATGTATCAGTTTCTTGAATGCATGTTTTGTCTACAGCCAAATCAAGGACATTTTAGATATTAAGTCTTTTTTCTCTTTGTTTACCCGTTTCAGTGCCTAATATTCACTCAGTACACCCTGCAAGTTTTAAAAACATGTTTTCAAATGATGCTTTAAGATCCGATAAAATACTAAATTGAACTACATGAAGCAGTGTGGACTTGTTCTTCTACCTCCTCTCTCCCTGCTTTCTGGTCCCAGCCCTTTGCAATCATCTATAAGACTGAGTTTTAAAATGGCAGGTAGTAGGTTAGACCCATTTGTGCACACTTTGGGCAGTCACTGATTTAACATTTAGATGTTTTCTTGGCTTTGCAAATATTGGCTTTGACCCTCACATTCTGTATTTCTGTTGAGGTTGAATCCTTCCAAGGAGGGTTTCCTCTGTTTACTCATTAAAGGTGTGCATTTTCCCATTTTGTGCACTCTGAGTTAAAGATCAATGTTGAGTTTCTTTGCTTTCTAATGTGACTGTAAATCACCAACAATCTTTGAAAAGCTCTTGGATAATCCAAATATATGCAAATACAAAATTCGAAGTGTGAAAAAATATAAAGTTCATAATTTGGTTCCCTAAAATAAGAAGAAAAACTAAAGAAATTTGTTTCTGAATTATCATCAACTATGAACTTATAAATACATAATGCATATTACATATATATACAGGAATGTTAAGGTCATGGTAGGAGTTTCAGAAATGCATTTATGTATTTTTCCAACCACTCAACAAAGGCTGAGTATAACATGCTAGTGAGAAGGTAGAAGAAAAAAGCATGTGAAATTACTGTTATAAAACACTGTGCAATGAAGGGTTAAATCAACAGGCTCAAGCGGTCCAAGCTTCGCACATTCCAAAAAGCTGGTTTCAGGACTGGGCGTTGACTGGCTTCTGGGCATAACTTCTCAGCCCTTAGAAGATCCTGTCTGATAATAGCATTTATGTATCCATCCCAGAGACCCTGGCCCATAGGTATCAGTGGTTTGACCAGGTAGTTTATGCTTACAATGCAACTTGTAGTAAATGCCTTTTGTTTGTTTGTTTGCCTGAGGCCCTGGGAAAAATTCCAGAAGTGCTCTGACCTCTAGAGAGCTGAGACCAGGTAACTAAGGTCAATTACTTCAGTGCTGCATGCCTGTGTGACTAGCCCCCAAGAAAACCCTGAACCCCAAGGCTCGGTGAGTGTCCCTGGTTGGATCCACTTCATGGGTACTATTTCAGCAATGCTGTGACCATGAAGGCTGTCTGCAGGACTTCACTGGATGAGGAAACCTGGATGAGGGTGTTTGGCTTCTCCTGGGCCTTTCCCTGTGTGCCTTTTCCATTTGCCAATTTTAATCTGTACCTGTTTGTTGTAAGAAACCATGACCACAAACATAACAGCTTTTCTGAGTTCTTTGAGTCCTGCTAGAGAATCATCAAAATGAGGGTGGTCTTGGGGACTCCTGACATGGGTGTGCATACAGGTGGATGAAAGAACAAACAAAGAGATAATTTTCCATAGAGATTTAGGGATGACTTCAGATAGAAGGAGATATATAATCTCAATCTTGAAAAATAAAGAAAGAGGATTCTCATTTCTGACTATCTACTCATACCAAAAATAACACTTCATGATTTTAGATTCATTATTTCATTTGGTCTTCAGAGTATACTGGATGTAGGAAGTATCACCTTCATTTTACAAGTGACAAAAACACATACCTAGATAAAAGGAATGGGTATGAAATTTCAAGGTAGGCCTGTAAGACTTTGAAGTCTATGCTTTTTCCACCATCCTAGGGGCATAGAAGTTTCATGCTACATGAGCTGCTGAGAAAATTGTAAATATCTGGAAAAGGGTATAGAACCAAGTGGGAGAAAGGCTGGTGCTTGACAAAAAATAGTGTATGTCAAATTTTGAATTTTACTTTGCAAGTGAGATAAATATATCAAATAATTGGAAAGAGACCAGTATTTTTGTTTTTGCCTTCAAAAAGTTTATAAACTGAAAAGCAAGGGTGGAGAGTGCAAAATAAAACAGATATGCAAGTATCGTACTATCACAAATACAAGGTACTTATCACACATGACAAAGGTAGTGTTTGAAATGGAGGCATGGTGAAAATCAGAAAAGCAGAAAATCTTCACAGGCTAAGAAACATCCAATAGAGAATGGAAGAAGCATAGATTATATTTACATAGGTAATGAGGAAAATAAAAGAAAAAGGAATTCAATTTGCAAAATATCAGAATAATAGTTAATAAGCTCTTATATGTGTTTGTTGCTGGCATAATAAGTAAGGCTCAGTTTCTTAAGCTTGGGGAGCTCACAACCCACACTAGTCATGGAAAACTGCTGTGTAAACAAACCATTTCAATCGTTAGTCATTATCCAAAAAGAGCTATGAAAAACGTTCTATCAACTTTGGGAAAAGATCTACTAATTAAGCTCAGTACAGGAAGAACAGTAAGAACCTAACTTCTTAGGTTCCAATCCACCTGGCTGACACCAAAACCCATGTTCACATCCAGATGGACAGCTTAAATTTTCAACTTTACAACTTAATAAGCTGTGTTATCTTGGACAACTTATCCAAGTCCTGTATGTATCTATCATCTGTAATACAGAAATATTCATTTACCAATGCATATAAAAATGGACATATTTAGTAAATGATACACAATAATCAGTAAGTACTACTATCGCACATAAAAATGAATAAAATTTACTTGAGAGTTTCGAAAATGACAGATGGCATAGGTTTTGGAAGGTATAAGAGTCAAAGTAGGGGAAGCCGGGATGGCTCAGTGGGTTAAGTGCTCACCTTGCAGCGCTGGGGACTGAGGATCGAGTCCCGGCCCCGGCCCATGTGGACCCATATGCTGAACTGGGGAGTGCTCCCAGTTCAGTTCTCTCTCTGTCTCTGTATCTCTCTCTCTCTCTCTCTCTCTCTCTCTGTCTCTCTCTCTCTCTGTCTCTCTCTCTGTCTCTCCCTCTCTGTCAAAAGCAATAAAAAGAAATCTTAAAAAAGAAAGTCAAAGTGACATTGAAGTGACAAAACTAGGGGGCTAAAAGACTGTTTCATGCTGTGAGCTCTAAATTATTATGAGACTTACTTTGAACTTTTATGTTTTGATATTGGTCTATGGTTTAACTAAATGCAATATGGAATTTTAAATGAGCGAAATAATCCAAAAATGATCTGATCTTCTCTCTCATGCTGTCATTCTAAGGTGGCCTTTTTTCTTTTACACAAAGGATTGACAATACTATAAGTTACACTTTGCCTTTTTTATGAAATTTACATTCTGGAGTACTACTTATATTTTGAACTTTTACTATTTTATTTATAGTATAAAATTATATGAGTTCTGACGATTGAGTTTGTGACCTTGTCACCATGCACTTACACTGGTAGCACTGTACAAACAACTTGGTAAGGTTTCGTAACCTTAGTACATCAATCAGTGTCTCACAGTTGTGTTTGTGTCGCTGTGTGGTGGTGTCTTACTCAGTGGCATTTATTAGTGTTGTTGTTTATTTTTGTGTACAGTCACCAGAATGTCAGAGCTTGAATTTGAACAATGAACAAACATTCAATTTCTTGTTCCACTTGGCAAGAGTAGCAGTAAAATTAGGAACATGGTAGCCCAAGTTGATGGGGATAATGCCATGCCCAAAACAGCAATACAGAAATGGATTAAATGTTTATCTGAGGTAATAGAAAGCATCACTGATAAAGGGAGGTCAGGGCGACTGACCAGAAACAAGCAGTGCTGATGAAAACACTGCAAAAATTTATCGAATTGTGCATCCAAATTGTTTGCTGACTATGAGAAGCATAGCAGCTCAAGTCAACATCAATAGAGAAACAGGAAAATCTTCATGGAAGATATTGGCCTGAGAAAGGTGTGTGCACAAAAGGTCCCTAAGGAGCTCACTGATGAACAAAAGCAAGATGAGAGGCAAGATGATGTTCTGGGCTGTGTTATTGCTGGTGATGAAACATGAGTGTGTACCATTAGAATCCTGCAACAAATTCCAAGTGCACAGTGGAAGTCAGCCAATTCTCCACAACCAAAAAAATTCAGTCAATCCAAATCAAGAGTCAAAATAATTTTGCTAATCATTTTTGCTACTAGAGGGATTGTTTGTTATAAATTTGTACCAACTGGACAATCAATGAAGTTGACTATTTGGAAGTGCTGAAAATACTGCATGAAAAAGTTAAATGAAAATAATCTGAACTTTTCACCAACAATTCATCGTTCTTGCATCATAACACACCAGCTCACACAGCACCTTAGCCAGTGAACAATTACTGTATTGGAACACACTCCCTACACACATGATATGGAGATGAAGGAAGTATTGAAAGAAAAACATTTCGATGACATTCAGGACATCAAGGGTCATACGACGAAGGCTCTGATGATCATTCCAGAAAAAGAGTTTCAAAATTGCTTTGAAGGGTGGACTAGCCACTGGCATTGGTGTATAGCCTCCCAAGGGGAGAACTTCAAAGGTGACTATAGTGATATTCAGTAATGAGGAATGTATTATAACACTTTTTCTAGGATGAGTTTGTGAACTTAATTGTCATACTTCATACATCTGATTTATCATTATTTTTTAAATTATAGCCTTTATCATTAAAGTATTTGGAACGTTGGTAAGATCACAATTTAGATTTTAGACTTTTTTTTAATAAAAAGAAAATGACATGGCATTCTTGGTTTATTAAATATTTCTTGATTTTCTTGGTTTAGTTACTATTTTTATGTTGTTAGCATATACCCTAAGCAAACATTATAGTTACTTAAATATCTTTCTAGTTTCTTTTTTTTTCTGATCATTCTTTGTAAACTTTAGCGTTTTCTGTTTTTTTCCTTTGAATTTTTTTGTACCGCTCTAGTTCAAGCTCTCATTACACATGTCTAGCACCTGCCCGATCCTCTGTAATCTGTGGGAACCTTTATGACAAAAGGTTGTGATGAACAAAGTGACTCAGAGGAGAGCTGTCAGTTCATTGCTTGCATGGGCTCACACACTGTGCTAATACATCCCTTATGTAACCAGCTTCAGTTAACGAGCTTCTGGATTCACCAACCAAAACCAGGGATGGGATCTTACTCCACACCTACAGTAGCGCCATGCGTGGTGATTGGATGGAACACCGGGGAGCAAGTTCAAGAATGTCAGGCACAGGGTAGTATGTGCAAGAAAGGCCAAGATGAAGGTCAGGGCAGAAGATGGAGGATGAAGGGGAGACAGAGCTGGGAGGAAGGTTACCAAAATCACAGAAATGGGGACTGGAGCAAATGGAGCAAGAAACCTCTTGCTTCCAGGTAGCCCAAGAATTGACTCCCCCTTGTGGCCTGAGAGCATACGGACAGCGTTTAAAACTTTCAGATTTTGAGGAGGTGTTTGGTTTGATTCATTCAATTTTAGGCAGAAGCAGAGATTGTGAGAGTTTGATATATTACTTGAGTAGGAAAAGCAATTAGTTAAGCTTGAAAGAGCCCCTTGGGTTGGGAAAAATTTTGTATCATTAGGTTTGGGAAAACTTCTTATAAAGGTTTCTGTTTGTTTGTTTTCCATTTATCACAATTTGGGTGTTGTTGGGACAATGTACAGATGGAGTGATGGTGTTCAAATATGCTCTTTGCTTCTTTCAAATTGCTCTATCCATGTTGTTTTGCACTTAACTGCTGCTGCTGCTGTAATAGCTTACAAATCTGATTCACTCTCCTACAAACATTGGCTTTATCTCAGTAGTTTTTAATCTTTTCATCTATTATTTCAATGTACTTTTTAAATATATGTGTGGATCCCTCATACGCAGTAAAATATATGTTCTTAGTCATTCGAATTCACAGAGCAGGTCACATTTTTTCATGTTGACATGCATGTAGGTAAATCCTGGTGACATTTCTAATTTTTTATTACAAATACAAATAACTTTTGAGTTAAAATCAGTGTAATTCTGGCACTTGGCATAGATATATAGTTTTATTACTGAAAGACCAAAGTAAGAAGAAAAAAGAAAAGATATTACCTCCAGTTCTCTAAAAGAACTATTACTATTTCCTATTCTTTTATTTCTGTGTAAAATACATTAAAATTCTCACAATCTACCATGAAGGGATAACAGTATATTCAGTCCCGCTTGCCATTCTTGAGTGTCACTTTGAAATCAAGCTACTGAAATTCACAATAAAAATTTCATTACCTTCAATTATTATGGCATACATTTTTAATATTAATGAAAATAAAGCATCAATAAAAAGTTAACATTAGTAATATTGCATTTAGCAGAAAAAATAGTTATATAAGATAAATGAAATATTTTAAACCATCAGTAAAATTTTTATGTGAGTCAGCAATTAATATTCTGGAGCTATTAAAGTCAATAATTGTCAAGCTAAGAAAAGGCATATGCCTATTCTTTGCCTCTGTTTGAAGAATAGAAATGCACTTGATTAATTCAAATAAGGAACAAATTGTTGATGTGCTTTACAATTCAAAGAAGAAACATGATAAACACTCTGGTGAGCAGCAGTGATTTTTGTTTCAATTTAATCCAACCCTAACTTTGCTTGTAATTGCCTGAGGGAAAATCAGGACCACTATGCCAAAAAGTTTTATCCCATTCAATAGATATTTACAGGTACCAAAAAAAAGAGTGCTGTCCATGCCTTTACTCTCATAAACCTTAGCAATTGGAGAAGAGACAGTAACATTTAACTCTAGTACATGGCAGAAGGAAACAAATGCTGAGACTGTTCTGGTACAAATCTCTATAGCATCAACTCATTATCTGTCAAACTGGTCAAGAGTAGTTAATCCACTTAGAATTTTGTGTCTAAGTTTCCTCATATTAACATTAGTCGTTATAAGAAAAATATGAGAATAAAATGAAATAAGATGTGAATAGATGTCTATTGTTTAACAGTAGGGTTTACCAGTTATAATTTTAAAACTTCAGCTATAGAATACGTAGAACTTCTGGACAAAATAAACATATAAGAAACACCTCTTAAAAATTACTGATCTTATGAAATCGTAAGGAATAAACTGATCACTTAAACACGCAATTCTAACAATAGGTAAGTTGAAGAATAGGGATATGAGCAAAGCTCTTTGGAAACAAAAAAGAGTGAAAATACTAATAATGAAAGGACATAATGATCTAGTTATATTTGTATGATGTTGAATTAAAATACATATACAAATATGCACAATTAGCTATAGAAAATGAATCTATTTAATGATTTTTCAATAAATATACACAAGCATGACTATAGTTAAAAGTGTATAAAAGATGTAATGTCATGTCTTGATGAATTTTGAATTTGGTTCCTCAATAAAACTTATACTATAACATATACACTTTGATTTCTCCTAAGCTGATTGAGGGCTTACTTTCTCAGATATACTCAGGTCTTTTAAATGTGATTTAAAAATCTACTCTATATTTCAAAATCACAGTGATGAAAAACATTTTCTAAGCTTTTTTGCTTCAACAAGATACTCCACATTAGAGTGCATTTATTATTTTCCAACTTGAGTTATACATAAAGTCTTTGAATATATCAGTTGAGTTAAGCTGCTCTTATCTAAAACTTGCTGAAATGGGTAAAGCTACTCAACCTACTTGGAGATGCTGAAAGACAAACCCATGGATCTCTAGCGACAATATTTGAAATAGTTACCACCTAGAAAAGGAACACAAGGTTCTCTTTAGAGAATTAGGAAGGGCACTAGATTTTGAGCAAGGAGACTAGAAGAGCTGAAACGTGACAGGTCAACAGATGGCAGGCCACAACTCATTGAAACTTGCATTCAAATTCAGATATCATTTATTGAATACACGTGGAAGCTACTATTCTCTGGGATTTCACATAAAACATTTTGTTTTCACACATAATATCTTAATTACCATAACATGATCAAATGCCTGATGTTCTTAACAATGGGTTTATTGGAGATTCTTAGGATAATACCAATTTACTCTTCAATGTTTTAAAGATGCCACAGAAGAGGCAGGTAATAAATTAATGAAAATAAGTATAATTCTAATGGTAATTTTATTTTAGAAGCTGCTAAAGAAATTCTCAGAGAACGTATTCTCTCTTTCAATTCAATGAAATGGACACAATTAAATCAGAAAGTAATGGAGCTTAAGGGAGAAATTATTTTCTCACTGAACTCTTTATTGAGAGTTGTTCAATCAACACTGTGTAGGAAATCACATACAGAAAAGCACATAAACCAAGCCTTCACTCAATGCAAAATCACAACTTAACCCTGTATTCTCCTTAGTAGATACAAGAAGAGTAGAATCTAGTGGGACTGAGAATAAAGCGGTCTGCTATCCTAGAAATCTCTGGCACAGCACGCCTCTAGGGACAGACACACTGAGGAGAGGAGATTCTAGGTCTGAAGACAACCACATTCTTTGGAGAAATAAATTAACCCTATGGGGAAGCTGGGATGGCTCAGTGGGTTAAACGCTCACTTTGCAGCGCTGGGGACCAGGGATCAAATCCCGTCCCGGCCAGTACTGAACTGGGAGCTCCTCCAGTTCAGCTCTCTCTCTGTCTCCGTGTATCTCTCTCTCTCTCTCTCTATCTCTCTCTCTCTCTCTCTCTCTCTCTCTCTCTCTCTCTCTCTCTCGTCAAAAATAAATAAATAAATAAAATTATATTTAAAAATAAATTAACCCTCACTCTACACATTGAATTTGTGAAGGAAATAGATATTTCAAAAAAGAGAGCTTTTTAGGGTTAATATAATTACTTTTGGAGGTGGCACCCTGGACTTACAAAGAAAGTTCTGTCCTTACAGGCAGGAGGTCACTTATGTCTGATTTGACTTTTTATGGACACAAGTTACCTGCAGAGCCCTCAACTTTGAATTATAAATCACTTATCAAAAAGAGTAGATTATAAAATGAGATTTCTGAACTATCAAGCATTGTGGTATAAAGTTATGATACACAGGTTTAGACTGTCTGACCGTTTGAACATATTTTTTTCTCAGGCATAACCAGTAAGAAAAGATTAAGTTAAATTTTGTTTGCAAGAGTATGTAATCCTGACTTTAAAAAACAGTGATAATACTAACATAATCTAATCATTACAATATATTGTAAGCAAATTGATGACCATTCTAAGAACTCTAAACTATTCCTTTGATATTTGGACAATATCAAACCATCCAAAGCATTTCATCTTTCATATAGCAGTGTATGAAGTTTAGCTAGCTTTTGGTCATATTATTAATTTTGTTTATAAATATACCTCATTTGTAAACACATGGAAATTGGGAGTTTTGTATTCATTCTCATTGGGCTATGACCATAGATTCATGTAGGAATCCTTACATGGATTCACCGCGTAGAATTCTCTGGTAGCAGAGACAACTACAGAGACCCTCTGCTGGGTCAATTAATACAAGTGTTCCTGTAATGAACCAAAAGTTATTTAAAAACTCAGGGTTCAATTAATTTGTAAGTCAACAAACAATTTAGGAGAGACACTAGAATTTCAAATGGACAGTAATTGTTTTAAAAGTACAAATCATATTACTGTGACCTTAAAAAGTATTTCCTTATGATGCTTAAAGATTCACTAATGACATCTGCAGCCAGGGAAAATGAGTCAAGAAACAAATCCACATGATATGAAAACAATTTTTGCCTTCAATTTTAATTTCTAAAAAAATAAAAAAGAAAAAAAAGTACGCACAGTTGAATGTTCAATTCACTACTGAGAACTGACCTCAAGGCATCTCACAGTTGAATTACCAGGACCAAGATTAAGAAATTTTGTTATCAAGGTGATTTTTTTTTTTTAACCTGTTTCAGCAAATACTTGCTCAAGGAAGATAAGCCACAAACTAGTAAAAACTTAAATGTTTGTTTCAGCAATTTCTCCAAACCAACAGACTGCTCAAAAAAAAAACCCCTGTTTGCTAATCAAACAATTTCTTTATAAATACTTACTTGAAAACCCACACCTTTCTAGATCCACCAATCCTAAACTACAGAATCATGAATTCGACCCAATCCCAATCAGATCCATACATTAAAAGACTCACTTGAATTCATTTCAGTCCAGATCTCAAAAACCCATAAATATCCATCAGTGGGTCCGGTCCCCCTTCTGAAACCACTGAAAAATTCTGTCATATGCTCTCTTTGAATGGAGGTTATGAACTGAGCTTTGCATAGTCAGGAGGTTATGCTAGTGCTTGACCAAGACAGCTTTAACGTTTCCTCCTGGAATAAAACTTCAAACAGGCTTTTTCCTGATTCTAGGGCCTTAAGCTCCCCCTTGTCTTAGAGCAGGGTTGGCCAACAAGTCGATCGCAGTCGACCAGTCGATCACGAGGCCAATTTTGGTCGATCGTCGATCGCTCACAATGTCTGGGGTGGAATTCCGTGTACCATGGACTTTGAAGCGATTGTAGAAGACAAAACTTTCTAGCAATCGTTTAATGCATTCTGGGAATTTGCCAAGGTCACAAATTCCTAGAATTCTGACAGCCTGACACTGGGATCTCCGCCCACCCAGACAATACATTTTGACTTATGTGTTACACTTGTCACCGGACGCAACGCGTGAACGCAACAGTTACGACTCGACTCATCGAAGAACACAGTCAGTTAGCTTGAATATTTGGTAGTGTCATACGGTAGCTTCTTTTCTTTTGTATTAACAGTATTATTATCAATCAATATTATTTATCCTCGTGGACACGTTGTTTCAATTTTTCTTCTGTTTAAAATGTAAGTATCTTTTCTTTGTTTTAAA
>PVKE010030880.1:0-19366 GCA_004027555.1 Craseonycteris thonglongyai
TTTTTTTTGTTTATTGTTTTAATTCTGTATTTTCAAATAGCTTTTGGCCAAGCCTGTCCAACTAGCTGCCCTTGGGCTGCATGAGGCCCAGGACAGCTTTGAATGTGGCCCAACACAAATTTGTAAACTTTCTTAAAACATTATGAAAATTTTTGTGACCTTTTTTGAAAGCTTATCAGCTATCCTTGGTGTTAGTGTATTTTATCTAATAAGACAATTCTTATTCCAGTGTGGCCCAGGGAAGCCAGAAGTTTGGGACCACCCCTGCTTTAGACTTACAAAAACATTGCAAATGTACAAGAGTTCCCAGTCAGCTTTCATTTGCTTTTCCTTTTTTCATTTGCTTTTCCTTTTTTCATTTGCTTTTTGTCAACATCTTAAATAACTATAGCAGATTAGTGAAAACAACATTGATGTATTACTACTAACTAAGCTATAGACCTTATTTGAATTTTACCCCCCTTTTTTGACGTGGTTCTTTTTCTCTTCAAGGTTCCGATCCAAGATCATCCCGCATCGCATTTAGTTATTATTATGTGTTTCCTTAGTCTCCTCTCATCTGTGGCAGCTCCTTGGTCTTTCCTTCTCTCTCATGACCTTGACACTTTGAAGAGTACTGCTGAGACATTTTGTAGGGTGCCCTCCAATTAAGGATGGCTTGGTGTTTTCTGATGATTGTAACGAAGTCATGCATATTTGGCAAGAATATCTTAGAGGTGCTGTGCCTTTCTCCAAGCAGTAGACCAGGAGATGCATGATGTCAGTATGTCTTATTATTGGTGATGCTAACCTTGATAATTGGATTAAAATTGTTTTTCTCCGCTGTGAAGTTACTATTTTTCCCTTTGTAATTAAATAGATTGAAGGGCGTAGTTTGAGAGTAAGTACATACCCTGTTTCTCTGCAACCTTTTACACAATAATTTTAGTATCCAACAGTGGATCTTGATTATAAAAATTATGACTGGGGTGTTTTCCTAATGGTGAATTTTGATTCTTTTGTACTTATTAATTGAATTCTTTTATGAGAAAGAGCTGTTCCTTCTCTTCTGCCTCATTTAGGTATTTATGTCGAAATGGATTCATATTTACTTGATTTTGTAGGTTATAATTCAATTCTAACATTATTTACTTTATTGCTCAAATTGTTGAAACATTGACCACTGGGAGCCTTTTTCTTTTTGTGCACTCTTACAGTTTAACCAGCAACAACAACCTACCAGTTTAACCTATTGCCTCCTCCCCAGACACAACCACTGTCAATCCCTTTAGTTAATTATTTAGCTCCATATTGCTAAGTAAAATATTTATATCACAAATGTATTATTCTTTTTGTTCTAGGAATTACATATTAATTTCTTAGGATGAAACATTAGAATTAGCTTTTTTCCTAATGCCTTTGCCCCACCAACTTAAGCTTACCCTTTCCATCCTCCATCATTACAGTATAGTTATAGTTCGGTTAGATTAATATTCAGTATTATGTTACTATTACTCTATGGAAACACTCTTCACTGCTGAACCATAGAGTAGATCATGATTACTTTCTCATCCTGCAAAATTTTTGCTCATTAGTTGATAATTGTCTTTTTGTTTGTGGTTTCCTTAGTTTTTATGTATTTATCATGAGTTTAACTCCAAATCTGTCTAATTCTTTAGGTTTGGCATAACCTGGGAGCAGATTAGAAATGCAGAAACTCAGGGCCTCACCAACGATCTGCATCAGAATCTTCATCTTAACAAGATTCCCAAGTGACTCATGAGCACATCAAAACATAAGAAACCTGGTATAAATTTCCTCTAAACACAGCTGTTTACATCACCAGAGCCTCTGGCTCTTACCTCTTTCAGTGGGTTGCCCTCTGTGCTCAGGGCACTTCTGTCATTACAGTTCACCCTTTATTGTCATGCAGGGCTCCCTCCCTATCTATCTCTCACTCCCCCTCCCATTTTTGTTTTCTCTTCCAAAAGATTTAATAGTTCACAATATAAGGAACTATTTCCAACAATATGAACAGTCAAATCTGGCACTAAAATGATACACATTTCTTATTTGTATTGTGCAGCTACATAGTCTTAGTAAATCTGTCTCTCTCTTTTTATTTTTTACCTCTCGGAGTTATGTTTAAATCTCTCACTATAATTCTGGACTAGTCACTTTCTCCTAGTTCTATTAATTTTTGCTTTATAAATTTTAAAGTAATATTATTGGGTGCATACAGTTTATGATTGAGCTAACATTCTGAAGGATTGACCCTTTTATCAGTATAAAATATGTTTTAAAAATCTCTATTGATGATTTTGGCCTTAAAGTTTATTGTGTATAATATTACTCTAGCTAAGCCATCTTTCTTTAGGCTTTTACTTTTCATCTTTCTGTATATAAATTGTGTCTCCTGTTAGCAGAAGGTTAGGATTCCTTTTTAGTCTAAAAATCTTTAATTAGTTAGAATACGCTATTTACATTTCAGTTGATAACTGATATATTTGTGATTAAATCAATCTCTTTTCTCTCCTCTTTTGCATTAATTCAGCTTTTTAAAAAGATTTATTTTTATTGTTTTTGACAGAGAGACACAGATAGAATGGGGAGGGCCCAAAGCAGTCTCCATAGTTGCACGTCTACATAGTTTCATTCCACAGGTGGGGGCGGGGTCTTGAACCGAACTGGGGGTGCACCCCAGTTCAGTATATGGGGCTGCACGAGCCAGGGCCGGGATTCGATCCTCAGACCTCAGGTCTGCAAAACGAGCGTTCAACCTGCTGAGCCATCCTGGCATCCGGAGACAAAAGTTTTTGATAACCTTAAATATCTGTAAATATTTTACATTATTTTCATTCTTAATTAATGGTTTGACCAGCCATAAAATTTTAGGTTAGAATTTTCCTTCAGAATATTTGACTATTGTCTCCTAACTTCCAGTGTTTGTGTTAAAAGGACCAAATCTATTCTAAAACTTCATTCCTTGAATCTAATTCAAGTTTGATTTCTGTCTGGTAGTAGGATTTTCTCTTTTTAAATCTAATTTTTCTGTATATTTGATGGGCTAACTTAGTGTGGAAAATTCAGGTCCTTAAGATCTGAAACATCTTCTGTCATTTTGTTGATGATTTTCTCCCTTTACTCTTCTGTTCTCTTTTTCTGAAATTCTTTTTATTTGACTATTGACTGGTTCTGTAATATTCTTATTTTTTCTTATATTTATTCGGTTTTAATCTTCTTGCCCTACCTTCTGGGAGATTTCCCCAGACTTATTTTCCAGCCCTTCTCTTGACCTTTTAATATCTGATTTTTTAAAAGCCTCCATTTCTTGTTTTATGGCTATAGTATTTTCTCTTACCCTTGTAAGGATATTGATATTTTCTGATCTCTGCACACCCTCTGTTTCCACCATGTTGCTTCTGTTATGTGTGCTTGTTTTGGTCTTTCATGTTAGAGCTTTTTCTTTGATATCTGGTAATCCTTGATTGTTTACTTTTGTGTAAGAGCACATTTCCAGGGAGCTGATCTGGAAGCTCTCAGAACTCAAGTGGGGCTCCTAAAGTAAAGGCTTCCCATACAGCCAGTTTAGTGAGGGAGCCTGCCCTCACTAACACAGTGATAACTTTAGGGTTTTTCCTGTTGCTCAGGGCAGATTTCACAGAGAACTATCCCCCAAGCTTCTGCCTGAATGCTATAGGCCTCACTGCCATTTTTTTCTTACGTAGTAAATAACTTAAAAGGATTTTTGAGACATACTTTAACCTTTTTCCTCTTTTATACCTTTTTGTATTATTACGATACTTATTCTGAAAAATAAAACTGTATTAAAAATAAAAGCTGGAAGTAAATTTAAAAGGAAAAATAGTCAACAAAGACTTTCAAAGCTACCGTCCTCCATAATTAGGACAGACTGGTACAGGAGACTCTCCATTAACTGGAACTTAATAAGCAACCAGCACTGTCGACCAAATGGCAACAGTCAGTTGCTTGACAGTGCTGGTTGCTTGAGTTCCAGTTAATGGAGAGTCTGCTTACATTTATGTAACATCTACCAATTCCCATGGGTGCTGGTTAACTGGGAGTCTACTGTGTATACTGTTAGGTGATTCAACCTAAGGATATTATTTGATGCCTGTCTTTTACATATTACAGCTTGATGGCTTTTCAAGTTTGGATATCATCAGTTTTGGAAGACTAACGTAGATACAATATGCCTTATGTATACTGCATGTAAACATAACCACTTCTTCCCTCCTAGGATGGAGCAGAGGCTAGGATAAGGACTGGGGTGAAGGTGGTCATCTGGAGCCAAGCTGCCCAGTGCAAATGCAGTGTGATACTCGGGTAGACCAAGATAAGAAGACAGGGAGGTGCTGGACCACCCGGTCCATTCTAGGAAGGTTGGACAGGAACTGCCTGTGTACATATAGGGGAATAGCTGCACAACTTTATTAGATATACTTTCAGAGACTGTGGATAACAGTATGGACTGAAGGCTTTCAGTGTTCAAATAATGTCTGACCTTGCCTAGGACGCACCTTTCAGGTTATCTCTGGTCCCAGAACTGCCTTTCTCTTCAGGGCTCCTATTAGAACATGGTTGCTTCCAGCACTTGCTGCTTACTTTCTAACCACAGCCTGAGGTCATTTTGGTAGGGAATCCTTAACCCTCTTCTTTTTTTTTTTTAAAGATTTATTTTTATTGTTTTTTGACACAGAGAGAGACAAGAGAGAATGGGGAGCGCCCAGAGCAGTCTCCATAGTTGACAGCATTAGTTTTCCATATAGTTTTACTCCACAGGTGGGCGCGGTGCTACGCAGGGCAGGAACTGGGCCAGGAGCCTCCCGCATAGGCCCCAGCAAGAACTGAACTGGGGGCACTCCCCAGCTCAGCATATGGGTCTGCATGGGCCGGGCCCGGGATTTGATCCTCCAACTCTGGGGTTGCAAAGCGAGCACTTAACCCGCTGAGCTATCCCAGCTTCCCCCTTAACCTTCTTCTATCCCTATAGCTTACACTTGCTGGGCTTGAGTCTTTGCCTTACCTCATTCAGAAGTACCCCCCACATCCTCATCTTTGGATTTGGGTCTGTCATGTGGCAGTCACTGGCCCCAACTCCCAACTGCTGACTCACCGTTACGCCTCAGCCCAGATCCCCAGCTTAGAACTACACTCATTCTTTCCCTACTGCTAGGAGGAGTGGCATCTTTGTTCATTCTATTGCTACCAAGGGAAGCTACTTCCTTGGACTACTAAATTGTGCTCAATGTTTTCTCTTCACTAAAGCATTGTTATAAATGGTAGTTCGGAACTTTAGTTAAGCTCTTGTATGGTTTAGCACCATTTATAACTCCATTTTTATGGAAAAATATGTTTCAAATTTTAAGAAGTAGACCTGAAAAACCAAATTTTGGTTACAAGTTCCATTGATAAGTTAGGGGTTGCCTTGTAGCAACACGCAAAGGAAGAAAAATGTCATCATCAAATATTCATTAAGCTCCTACTTGCGCATCATGCTGTTGTGACTATTGGATCTGTGGACCTCCATGGAGCCTGTTGTATAAGCTATAATAGGCTACCTTCCACATTGCCCTCTGAACCTCAGCACACTGTAGAGCTTTATCTGACATGTCTGGTGTGTACTAATGGGTAGGATTAAGGCAGAAAGCATTTCTAGTCTGAGAAAGTGCAATTTTAATTTAAATGCTCTTTCCTGGAGCCTAAATTCTTTTAGTCACTGAGCCTGCACTAATTTGTGTGATTCTTTAGGGGGCTGAGGCATTCTTCTTAGAGCTTTTTAAATTAGTACTTCCTATTGGTTCAGTGTTTTCTTTCAAGTGAGGCACTTTTAAAATAATGTGACACAGAGCTATTTTCAAGAGATGAAAGCAGTGTGTTCTAATATGAGCCTTATAACTAATTGCCTGAACTAATTATACATAAAGGGCCAAGCCATTAGTGTTAATAAGAAGTGACTTCGGAAAGTACAGTTTGACCCAAACTGAATAACTATTGCAAACAATAATCAGTGATGTGGTATCCATTCTATGAAACACACTAGCTGGAAATTATTCATGTCTATTTAAATTGGGTTTTTCCTAAGTTGTTACTCTTACACTTAGTTATTTCCTTTTCAGTGAAAATGTATACCCTTTTGAATGTGGAGGCTGAACTAGCTCATGGAAAAGAATTTTAGATAAATGAATGTGCACGCTATCCACCTGGGTCCCCCTGATTGCTCCTCTTCAGGTTCACTTCCACCCACTTAAAATGTCAGTGCTCCCAGGGCCCTATCTTAGATCTTCTCCCTTTACATTTCTTCCCTGTTTGACCTCATCAGATTTTGACCCTTTGCTAGCAAATCCCACGTTTATTCATCTGGACCAGGTATGTTTTGAATTCTAGATGCACATTTCCATGTGGATATCCTACAGGAAGTGCACACTTGTGCTTCCTCAACACAGAGCCATGATCTCTCATATGTGCTCTCTCTCTCACATGCCCTGGCTCCTCAGTTTGGGAAACAGTTCAGGGTCACTCCATGTCCTGATGATTCTTTTTCAACCATTTCTCTCCATCACCCTGCCCTTATCCATGTCCCCATTGTCTCCTTCCTGAACTGTAGCAAAAGCCTTATAAATTCTCTCTCAAAATCCAGCTTGCCTCCTTCCAAATTATACACAGCTGCCAGAAAAGTCTTAAAGCACAAATCTGATCATATCGATGTCTGCTTTAAAGTGCACAATGATTACGGTACTCACTGTTGAGGAGCAATGTCTTTCATTAGTGTGGCCATTTGATCTTGTATGTTCGTCATCTGTAAGTCACAACAGCTCAGACTCATTGGCCATCTTTCAGGTGCTTGAATTCATCTTGACCCTTCCCTATGTAAGGCCTTTGTACAGGTGTTTCCCAGGGCCTGAAATACTCTTCCTCTTGTTACTCTGTCTGCCTGGCTACCTACTTACTCATCTAGTCTTAGCTTCAGCATTGTTCCACAGTAACATTTCCAGAAGTCCTCCCCAGTTGGTTAGATTCTCCTACTAATCCCCAGTTGGTTAGATTCTCCTACTAAATATGCCAACAACATCCTCGACTTCCTAGCACTCGCCATAATTATAATTAAATGAGTATTTGTGTAATTACTGTTTTGATGCCTGATTGTCCTACTAGCCTACAAACACCCTGAGAACAGGGACTACGCCTGTCTGGCTTACCATTCTTTCCCCAGTGCCATTCATAACAAATATTTGCCAAATGAATGTATAATGAATGTGGTTGGACTGAAGCCGTGGCATATGTTATGTGTATTATTACTTATGTTTGAATATGGGGTATCTGATGTTCAAGGCCTTGAACACTTCCCACTCCATAATGAAGCAATGCTGTGAGACCTTATTTCTTACGAACTATTCAGCTGTTCCATCCTCCCCTCTCCCAACCTTTATTCTGGAGGTAGATTGTAGCAGTCAGGGTTCGACGAGAGAAACAGAACCAGTAGGAGAGGAAAGATTTATTGCAGGAATCAGTTTATATGATTGAGGGAGCGGGCTGGCTAGGAAGATGAAATGTGTAGAACAGGAAGTCAGGAAAAACAGGCAGGTTGGACCTCCTGGGCAGAGGTCAAGCTGCTGCTCACAGTTGGAATGTCTTCTTCAGGGACACCCCAGTCCCACTCATACCCGGGTTATCCAGGATTATCTCCTTTACTTAAAGTCACCTATTGTGGACTCTAATCACATCTCCAAAATTTCTTCATAGCAACACTTAGATTAGTGTTTGAGTAACTGGAGACTGTAGCCTGTAGCCAAGTCCACACACAAAATTGACACAAAGCACCAGTTTTATAGCAAAATTAACCATTAAAAAAAACAAAACGGGAAGCTGGGATGGCTCAGTGGGTTAGGCACTCACTTTGCAGCACCGGGGACCAAGGATCGAATCCCGGCCCCGGCCCGTGCGGACCCATATGCTGAACTGGGAGCTCCCCCAGTTCAGTTCTCTCTCTATCTCTGTATCTCTCTGTCTCTCCCTCTCTGTCAAAAATAAATAAATAAATAAATAAATAAACAACAACAAAAAAAACCCTTGCACTTTTGGGATTGAGAATGATAATCTAATATTTTATTCAGTGGGCTTCTTGTTAACTATGTCTAATTTTAAAGATATTTTTACCTGTTCTGTTGAAGGATGCCAAATCACCTCATTAGTCCTCTGTCCAAAACAAATATGTGACTATTTCAAATGGAATCAGTAATAAAATTTTAAGAAAACTGGCTCTTTTGTGTATAGTGCATCTACTAACTAGATAACAGTGTCTTCCACGGGTGCCTTTTTATAATTATTAGAGCAGCAAATTTTTACTGTGCATAGAGCTGGGCAATGGAGATACAAGGTGAAACAGAACACCACCTTGTATTTCAAGGCCTTGCAGTGAATTTAAGTAGACAAATAAGTAGACGAATAAGTACAGGCCTGGAGTTCATTGGGGTTGCAGTATAGAATGTGAGAGATGCGGTTTGGTGCCAGAATGTGAAGTGCCCTGAGCCCCAAGCTTAGGGATCCAGCTTCATTCTGCAGGGAGAGAAGAGGCCCTCTTCGTTGAGGGGGGTATGTTCATATTTTTTAGAAAAAGGAGTCTGGTATGGAGGGTGAAGTGAGGGAAGGAGAGAGTGTTAATGGCAGGGGTCCACAAGAGCTGTTAGGAAGGTATCCAGCCATGTATTATAATATGAAAAATAGAGGCATTTGTGGCTGGATGTGTTCCAGACAGCCCTTGTATACTGGAGACTGGATTCTAACACACTAGCAGAGTCTATCAACTGAGTGAGGGAGATGGAAGATTTGAAGGTGACTTTGAGGCTTGTTGCTTGAAGAACCGTAATGGAAGTGGGTGGTACCAGAGAAGGAGTGGATGTTTCATGCTAGGGCCGGTGAAACGACAAAAGGTAACAGTTGTCACTTACTGAGCATCAGCTCTGGGTCTTATGTGTTATACACATCATCTCATGTTAATCGAGATGCTGGTATGACTTCTAGCCTGTATGAGATTACTTACAGAGTGTTTTAAACTAAAGGAGTAGTTTGAGGAAGAGACTCAGGTGTTGAAGATTCTTTTTTAGGTTTTCCATCTTTTAATAAAGGATACTATAGATACTTCATTTTGAAAATTATCTGACAGCTGATTCTAAGAGATCTGTTTATAATTAAAGGTTAATGTCAGCTAATAGATATTTGGAAAGAAATAAAAAAGCTAACATTCATGATTGATTTCTGTGTGCTATCTTTTATCTCCCAAAGCAAATTGCAAAAGCAGTATTTTGGCCTTGAACATTTCTCTGGGCACATGAAATTGTATTCACTTATTCTGCTTTCTTAAAAAGCAAGTACAAGGGACTCTCACCAATCAAATCTGGGGAAAATGGAAGATCAAAATAAATAATGTAAGTAAGCCATTAAATGAAATAAGATTCAGTGAACCTATGTAGATAAATAAAGAAATGGGAATGGGAGAGGGAAAGTTCTTTCTTATAGGAGAATGCCAACCAATAAATGTAGAAAGAGGTTAGAAAATAGAAAAATCACCATTTGGCAAACATCACAGTGATGATTGAAGAAAACAGGAGTTGTCAATGGGTGGGTGGAGGTTTGATGAAAAACAGGATGTTGGCATAGCCTCATAGTATTTTTTCACAAAGTATTCATTAATTACAAAGAAGGAAGTGGTGATTTACCGTATTTTCCGGCGTATAAGACGACCCCCTAATTTTACAGTTAAAACATAGGTTTAGGCCTACAGCGAATATAGGCCTAAACCTATGTTTTAACTGTAAAATTAGGGGGTCGTCTTATACGCCAGAAAATACGGTATGGTGAAAACTGGCAGACACAACCTTGTCCAGATGATCAAGGTTAACCCCATAAGTAATGGGATGGTCCCACATCTTTTGCCTCCTACTGTGATGTACTGAGAAGAGCACAGTACCATTTTGGGGGGTTTCTTGCTGGGAATACATGGCTAAAAACTTGTCATGAAGAAATATCAGGTGGGCCAAAATTGAGGGTGACCCAAGTCATCCTGGAGAATAAAAAGTTTTGACTCTTTTCAACTGTCAAGGATGAGAGAGACATGGAAAGACAGTAAATCTGTTCCAGACTGAAGGAGACTCATGGTGGTTATGTAAAACATGAGTCCCAAGCCTTAGGCCATGGATTGGTACCAATCCATGGCCTGTTAGGAACTGGGCCGCACAGCAGGTGAGCAGCAGGCAAGTGAGCGAAGCTTCATCTGTACTTACAGCCGCTCCCCATCGTTTGCATTACTGCCTGAGCTCCGCCTTATGTCAAATCAGTGGTGGCATTAGATTCTCATAGGAGCGTGAACTTTAATGTGAACTGTGCACTCGAGGGATGTTGGTTGTGCGCTCCTTATGAGAATGTAATGGGAACTAGTCATGTGTTATTAAACCCCAGACCCATTTCATGAACAGAGGTTCCAGTGGTAAACCTCATGTGTCAGGAGCATTTAGAGATATTGTGACTTGTCATCTTCAGTATGCTGAACTGTGGACAATAAATCCTAGCAGGACGGGATAGTTTAAAAAACCATCTGAGTGTTCTGAGCAATGCTATTTCAAGGCAACAAATTTAGGACATTCTCCTAACTAGTCTTCTCGAGATTTCAGTAATGGGATGATACAGTTAATTTAGAAAGTTTTCTGATTTTGAGTGCCTGGGAAAGCAGCTACAGATATTGGGAAGAGGATGAAGTCATGAACTACGGTCTACAAGCTGATTGTGCGGATTCTGCTCCCACATAGTTCTGAGGAATAACTGCAATGTGCCAATGGCCCCTGGGTGTGCACAAAATCAAAAGCCGGGATGTGAAAACAGGTGTGGCAGACATTTGAGAAACCAAGTTCTGGTGTGCTAATAGGCTACCTTGGATTAGTGGAAAGTGTATCCTTCTTTCTTCCTTCTTTTTTCTTCTTCCTTCCTTCCTTCTTCCTTCCTCCTTCCACCTTCCTTCTTCTTTCTTCTCATTCTTCTTTTTTATTGAAAAATGAGCAAACTGCTTATCTTGCTAACCTTAGAGTGATCTCCTGAAGTGGGACTTTTCCTGTCAGTTTGTATTTTTACCATGTTGCTGAGACACTACATGGGGAAATGCAGTCAAAGGACGTTGCTAGAGTGTAGCTGAGCAGTGAGTCTCTGAAAAAGAATTGCCCTCATGGGATCACTGGACTGTGTCCATTAAGCCGGGGTCTGCCCCAGAATGCTGCTCTGTTATGGATGTAGCTCAGAGGTAATTGACTCATCAGCCCACTGAGGCTGCTCAAGGGCTCTGTGGTAAAGAGCCTCTTTGTTTCCCCTCCATTCTGGGGCTTGGCTAGTCAACTAGACTAATTCATGTCAACTGTAAATTCTAACCACTGAAATATAGTTTCCGGAAGCCCCATTTGTGCACAACTTAGAGATGGCCACTTAGCACATGCCTTAAAAAGAGAGGGGAAAAAGAAAAGAAAGAAGAAATATAAACTTGCATAAAAATAACTTTGGGAGTATTGATTACATTTGGGTGGGCATGGGGTTGCTAATTATTTGGGTGGAAACATTACTACGTAGTATTTCATGAAATACTGCTTGAAGGAATGTACTGTAAATACGCAGCCTTTAATGAATGGGTGTCATTCTTGAGTGAAACTGAAGGAAAACACCCTGCACACGTGTAGATGAAGTTATAAGCACGAGTTTTGGAAAATGTAGGGTAAATTCTACGGGTTTTTTGGTTCTAAACCTTTTTGGTGTGTGTGAGAGAAAGAGATAAATAATTTTTCACTTGTCTTTCCCAAAGAATAAACTTCTAAATATCCCCATAATGCTATTAGCTTATCCTCACATTAAGGATAAAAGGTAACACTGTCCATCAATCAATGTATTGTTCTTACAGAGATGTGGATTGAGTTTGCAAAGGTGTGGCTTTGATTAATAGTGATACTCACAGGATAATTGATTCAGTCAACCAGCCATGCTTTTTGGAGTGGAAGTGGGGCTGGATCCATAACTGATGATATACAAAATAGTAAGTTTTCGATACTTTTTCATGGCAGAACAGCTATAAGTCCATGACTTTGCTTTTCTAAGTCCAGTTCAGAAATGTCAAGTGACCCCTCACAGCCACAGCATTTCAACTGTCCTCAGTGCAGCAAAACCACTGTAGAGCTCTGTGTTTGAAAGAGCACACACTCTCAGTTCCTATGTTCTCTACTACATTGCTGATCTTTCTCTTATATTAGGGTATGCATTGGAAATTGGAGGGGAACGAGAGAAGGCATCTGCTAAATGAAGAAATCACCCTCATGGGGACTGTAACCAGTGATGGTTGGTAGCAAGCTCCCATCCAACTCAGAGAAGTTCTGATTCTGTAGTTATGTCAGGGGTCAACCCTAGGCTTTAGTTTCCCAGGTAATTGGCCCAGCTTCCAGGAACTGATGCTAGCGATGTCATTTTAATCTCTTGTCCATCCATCTACCTAAAATCCATAAATAATTAAGAACCTTCTATATTCTAATTCGTAGAGACTCAGATTTTGCAAAGAGGTTTAATAAACTTGGTATAAAGGAAAAGGTTGCTGAAAAAATAAAACGATGTTGAAATGCATGAAAATTATAATTCTTTTCAATATTTCAAAACTTAAGTGCTTTTATGGAAAGTAGTATTTGTTCATGGCACACGAAAATAATTAAGCTAGAACCTCCCTCAATAAATAAAAATCAGGATTCAGGGATGGCTCAATGGAAGTGCTTGCTCTGCAGCCCCAGGGTCTGAGGATCAAATCCCAGCCCCAGCCTCTGCGGACCCATATGCTGAACTAGGTGTGGCCAGGGCGAGCTTCCAATGTGGGAGGCCCCCAGTTTAGCCCCCAGCTCGCAAGGGTATGCCTCTCATGTGGGAGGCCCCCGGCTCAATTCCTGCCCAGTGCAGCAGCTGCCCATCTGTGTGGAATGAAACTATGTTGAAAACTGATGACATACAACTATGGAGACTGCTCTGGGCCCTCCCCCTTCTCTCTGTCTCTCTCTGTCTCTTTCTCTGTCAAAAACAATAAAATAAATCTTTAAGAAATAAAAATCACTCATAATCTCACTACCCAGAAATAAATAACATTTCATCTTTAATTACCCATATTTTCTTTCCTAGGATTTATATTTTTATAATTCATTTTTGTATTCTTTACAAAAATGGACATATTCTACTTTATAAGCCTTTTGCTCTCCTTACTCCTTGCCTAAACAATACAAAGAAAGTATTTGCACTGTTTGCCATATTGATGACTATATATTTATAACATTCTTTAGAATGGCTGCAAAGATTGGCTGGACACATAGGTTGTGTCCTGGTTGTTTTGCTGTAATAAGCAATATTATGATGAGCATCTTTGCACACGTGATTAGACACATGCTTAACTATATGCGTAAGATAAACTCTTAAATGTAGAATTTATTAGATCATAGCAGAGCATATATCGATGGCTTGGGAGACTTTCTAAAATTTTTATTCTTATTTGTCAGTCTCTTATGTGAAAGCAGTTTCTTATTATTTTAAACTGCATCTTTGTTTTTCATGCTGAACATTTCTGTGTATTGTGTTGCTCATTTGAATTTTATGGTACATTGGCTAGTTTGTGTTCTTTTCCCATTTCTCTATAGGTTTATTTCTGTTTGGGCTTATTGTTTTGTGAGAGCACTTCCTGTCTTAGAGACATAATTTTCTTTTCTGCTTTGGAGATATTTTCCCCCACTAGGTTGGAATTTTGATTGAGATTTCATCAAATATAACATTAGTTTAGTGGGTATGGATAGGCATGTTTTTCAATATTGGGTCTTGCTATTTGAGAATAATGTTTTAAACCCTCTGATCAAAAGAAATATGGAAAGTAAAAGGGCATGGAGTGACGTTTTCCAGGCCCTTTGGTTTATTGCCTTGCCTCAGGGTTGAACTGTTCCTAAATCATTTAAGAAAGCTAATTAGCTAAAGTGTTTTCACCAACTACATGATTGGATTCCATCTGGTTTGTTTTTAGTGTTATTTTGAGTGATTTTAGCACACTCACCTATTGTTATTCCTTTTCAAAGCTAGAATCCTGGGCTCTTTGAAATAGTCTGTTCACATGAGTCCTTATGGCTTTGGGAGTCTGACAATTTTATGATTATGCAAATGATATTGAGCTCATCTTGATGGATGTTCTCTGTGCCCCTGGCTGACTGCAGAGACTGCGCCTTTAATTGTCAGAGGGTTGGCTAGTGTGACCTTCACATTAGGCTTTGTAAAACATGCTTACCAGGCATCATAGGACAATTTGGAGTGGTTGCCTGGGAAACCTCACTTGCTTCTAATCAAGCACCCCAAGGATAACCCAAGTCCCAATGGGAACGCACTAGCTGAAGGGAGGAACTCTGTTGTTAGAGTAGCATCGGAAGTGCATTTGTCGGTTTAGGACACTTTGCTAATATTGAAGGGAGGGGAGGTTATCCGTGATCTGACCATGAACTCACGGAAGGGAGAGAATGAAGGAAAAGGGAATCAAGAGAGCAGTTATAGAATGGAGGAGGGGGGGAAGAAGGTGCATTGAAGTTGATGGAAGAAATCAAAATAATAAATACAAGCCAATGGTTATGCATCAGAGTGAGTAGAAACTCACTGAGAATAAAGACTGAAAAGTTATCTTTCAAAAAAAAATTTATGATCAATAAATGAATATCTGGAAAGGTGAAAAGAATGGTGCATTTTTGAGAAGACTACAATAACAACATCTTTTCATTGAAACAGACGTGTCCCTATTATGTGCTTGATCAGCTCTCCATTACGGAACTAAAATTGTTTTCTTCCTGAAATCTTATTGTACCCTGAGAGAATTGTGAGTGATTTTTTCAGAATCAGAATAGAGCCACTCAGAATCATAGGACCCACTTTTACTTGTTACTTTCGTGAATCAGAACTGTTACAGTTTTGAAACTAGTGTAAAATCAGGTTTATTGAGGTTTCATTTTGTTTTTTAAACAAAGCACATCTATGGCCAAGCAGGATGGTTATTATGGCAATGTTTCAACTGCTTGAATAAGCAGAATTCAGACTTGGGCAGAAAGCATGTGTCGTCCTGGGATGCAAGGCTGTCTGAGGATTTTATTTTTTTTTAAGATTTATTTTTATTGTTTTTGACAGAGAGAAAGAGAGAGAGAAATACAGGGATAGAGACAGAGAGAAGCGGGAGGGCCCAGAACAGTCTCCATAGTTGCACATCATTGGTTTTCCCACATAGTTTTCAGTTCACAGGTGGGTGCGGGGTTGCACAGGGCAGGAACTGGGCCAGGGTCCCACCCCGGTGAGAACTGGGCACACCCCAGCTCAGCACATGGGTCCACACGGGCCGGGGCCGGGACTCGACCCTCGGTCCCCAGGGCTGCAAAGCGAGCGCTTAACCCACTGAGCCATCCCAGCTTCCCTGTCTGAGGATTTTAGTGAGCTACCATTCTCTACCCTCAGAACTCTCAGTCAAGTGCTTAATTCGTATTACAAAATTAAAAAAAAATACAGTGTGTGACTTACTCCTGAAATACAACTCCTCGTAAGACCCTCCCTTTTTGCAGATGTCAAACCAGGTAGAAGAGAGATGTAGATTTTACTGTAGTTGAAACTGGACCTCCAGTATTGATAAAATACGCTATTCAAGGTAGTTGAATAGTAGGCATTGGACAATGATGGTACTGTCCAGATTTCAGGCCCATTGAAAGTGTAAGCTTTGCTTAGATGTCTTCTATGGATTAGATTTTGTAGTTTCAAAGAACCATGGCTTCAGTCAGTCCTGGCAGGTAAGGGATGGCACATTCTAAATAGTAGTTGAGGAGCATGTAATGAGGGAATGATTTAGAAAGGTGAGAGCAGAATTTGGGGAACTCCCTTAGCGATGGCAAAGCACCCTGGAGCTAGCAACAGTGGGAACCATGATCATCTCTATGCCAGAAGGAACCAGAAGGAAGCAGTGTTCTGGGATCCTGTGGATGCTCTGGCCATGCAGCTATAAGTGTAGATACAGCTGCAGCCTGGACAGAGGCAGGCAGGTAGAGGAGATGAGTATAAAAACCTTTCCTCTCCTCTCTCCTCTCCTCTCCATTATCTTGCTGGTCTTTGGTTAGCCAAATCCATCTGGGAGCTAGAGTAAGGGCTCCTGGGTGTTACATGTGCGCTTCTCCCCCTAGACTTCAGGTTCTTTAGATTATGAACTTCCTTTTATTTGTTTTGGTCTCTCCAGCATCTAGCCTGGTGCCTGGCAGGTAGTCAACTTCTGTCTTCAGTAAATGATGCAATGAGTGTGTCCTAGCCTCTTTCAGCATAAATTTTACTTCTATAGTGTATTTCCATAATGAAACATTCAAACATCTTTCCCCAGTGCTCGGTCCTCTGCTCTGTGATTTTTCAGTGAAAAGTAGGTTGTCACGAACCTCACAGCTCCCTACCAGCTGGAGCTCAGGCACTGGTAAGTGGCCACAGGAGAGACAGTCCTCTCATTGTTAGCCAGGAAGTAACAGTTTCGTTGAGCATCTCCCCTGTGACCAACATGTTTACTGGTGGTCCTTATACTAAGTATGAGACTAACGTCCGTGGAACATGTATATGGAGCAGATTGAAACTGGATAACATGTAGTGCCAATCACATACAACACGTCTACAGAGAAGAAGGAGGGTGCGAGGTGTTCTATGATAGAGTAAGTTAAACCTGAGTTTGACTTCAATAATATTTATATGGTTAGAATAAGGAGGAGAGACTTGCCCTACCATATATCAAGACCTGTTATGAAGCTATACAGATTTAGTGTGGTACTGGTATTGGGACAGAAAAATTGACCTGTGGAATATAAGAAAAAGCCTTGAAACATGCCATATTAGCCTGCTGGGGCTGCCATAATGAAGTACCACAGAACTGGGTGGCTTAAACAACAGCAATTTATTTTCTCACCATTCTGGAGTCTGGAAAGTCCAAGATCAATGTAATGTCAGGGTGGTTGGTTGCTGATGAAGCCTCTCTCCTTTGCTTACAGATGGCTGTGTACTCACCTACTCACTGTGTCCTCACATGGCCTTTTCTCTATGCATGTGCTCCCCAGTGTGTCTTCCTCTTCTTATGAGGACACCAGTCCTATGGGACTAGGGTCACACCTTTATGACCTCATTTAACTTTAGTTACCTCCTTAAAGGCCCTTTATCTAATTGTAGTTACATGGGGAGTTAGGGCTTTACATGAATTCTGGGAGAACACATTTCAGTCCATAAAACATTCTTACACACATATTTAGAACTTTGGTATATGTCAGATTAGTAGAAAAAGAAAGGGCTATTCAGTGAACAGAGCCAAGAATAAATGGTTATCCTTAAGAAAAAGATGAAAACAAATCCTTATTTCATACCATATACAAAAAATCAGAAAGATGAAAGTTTTAAATGGAATGTCAGACAGAAAACTTTGACTCGTAGTGTAGGGGATAAGAAAAGAAATTCCTAAGTCTTTTTTTTTTTAAAGAGTTTCAATCTTCAGAGAAGGAGAGTATTTCTTAAGATACAAACACAAAGATTGACCAAATGGACTATATTAAAATTAAAAATTTTGTTCATCTAAAGACTTACTGAAATTATATGATGCCTGAGATTTGCTTCAGTATAATTTGTGGGAATAGAGGGGAAATAGGAGTATAGAAATAAGATTGGCCATGAATTGATCATTTTTGAAACTAGGTGATGGGTAAATGAGTTTCATTATGCGAAGTACACAAAATATAAAGGATTAATAGACTACATAGAAGTCCTACTAATCAAGAAGAAAAGCATAAACAGCCCACTAGAAAAATGGACAAAGCATATGAATGAGTATTTTATAGATACAGATAAGGAAGCACATATGATGAAGAAATGTATAAACAATATTCATTATTTGTGATTACGAGAGAAATACAACTCAGGGCCACAATGAGATGCTATTTTACACCATTCAATTGGAAAAGAATGAAATCTGTTAGGATCAAGTGCTAGGGCAGATGGAGATACAGAGGATTTCATACCCTGCTACTAAATTGGCACAGCTGCCTTGGAAAATAGTTCTGGCATTATCTCATAGAGTTAATCTGCCACATTTCCAACATTTTGCTTCCAAATATGTATGTAAAAGAAATTCTTGCATATATGCAGCAGGAAATATGTACAGAAATGTTATGACAGCACTGTGCACCACATCAAAAACCTAAGACAACCCCAAATGTGTTTGGGCAAGAGAGTGGATGAATAAACTGTAATAATGTTATATTCATTCACCCAATGGGACCCATACCACAATCAAAGTATAATGAAAGAACTACCACTTAAATGAGTGTTATCAATATGAAATTTAACAGTTCTAAAACATATTACAGTATATACAGTTAGTTCCCTTTTGTGTAAGTTTAAGAGCAACTAAAATCATAACCATAATTTTTAGGAATACATACAGATGAGATGATAATATATAGAAAGGAAAAGCAGTAGAATGTTGCATATCGGATTCAGATAGTGGGAACCAAGAGGGTGAGACTGGGAGGCCAATTGGGTATTTAAGGTATTGTCAAAGTCTAATTTTTGTGTTGAGTGATGCGTTCATGGTTGCTTAATATACCATTATAAATGGAGAATGAGTGAACAAGGGCAGAATGCATAGGCCAGAGATATGAATGTGTCTCATATCAAAGACTGTGATTAATCTACTTCTGTGCAATTGAAGTTGAATAAAACAAGAAAGGAGGATTAGGATGAGTGGAAAGGGAACAGTGATAGAATAATACATTTACCACCAGGAATTTGGTAGTTGTACATTGTACCTTAGGAGGATAATCAGGAAGCAGGCTAAGCCACTATTATAAACAGACGTCAAACAAAACTAATTGCCCAAACAAGATAGACCTCTCTTCCACTTTTTTTTCCTATTATTCACATAATATAATAACTTAGACCACTACCATTCAATAAAAATATGTGAGCAAAGTATTAAATTTCCACATTAAAAAGGAAAAAGAAATAAGTGAAATTAGTTTTAATAATATATTTTATATAACTCAATATAGTTAAAATGTTATTCCAACATATAATCAATATAAAAATCACTAATAGGGGAAAGCCGGGACGGCTCAGCGGGTTGAGCGCTCGCTTTGAGGCCACGAGGACCGAGGATCGAATCCCGGCTCCGGCCCAGGCAGGACCCACATGCTGAACTGGGGAGTTCCCACAGTTCGGTTCTCTAGCTGTCTCTGTCTCTGTCCCTCTCTCTATCTGTCAAAAGTAAAATAGAAATAAATATGCACTGAAG
>PVKE010030881.1:0-19365 GCA_004027555.1 Craseonycteris thonglongyai
CATTTTAAAAAAAAAAAAAAAAAAAAAATGATGCCAGAGAGAATGTCTGAGTGCAAACAGGAGGAATTATAAACAAAGATATTGATAAATTTGTGATTAAATCTAAGTAAATGTTGAAATATATAACAATAACAATGCTTAATTTCTGCCATTAAAACTATAACAACAACAATATCAAACAACAGTGGTATGAAAGTGGAAAAGAAGGTATGATCAGAGTTAAAGCATGTAAGTTATTTTGATTTTTCAGGAGGAAAATGAATACTTTTATAATTCTAAACTTCATTAAATGGGCAGTTTAAAATGCATAGGATAACTTCTGAATAATAGATACAAAAAGTGCAACTGCTAAACAAATTGAGAGAAAAAATAAATAAAAAATAGAGGGAAATAAACAGTCTAAAAGAAGACAAGAAAAGTGAAATATACACACATACACACATCCCCACAAAAACAAAACCAGACAATGGTTGATACAGTTATAGTGGTACTTAAATCATAATATAAACCATGAAATATTTACATTAGAAAAGTAGAAACATGCAACATTGGTAAGTTTAGCATACAACCACAACATTGAGAAAAAGAAAAGAACAGCGAAGACAAAAAAGGAAAGAAAAAGAATATCAAAGATGAAATCATAATTAAAGAAAAGTAGGGGATGCAGGGATGGCTCAGCAGATTTAGTGCTCACTTTGCAGCCCAAGATTCAAGGACCGAATCCCAGCTCTGACCCATGTGAACCCATATGCTGAATTGGGGTGTGCCCCCCCCCAGTCTAGTTCTTGACAGGGTAAGCTTCCCATGTGAGAGACCCCCAGCTAATAGGGGCGTGCCTCCCATGTGGGAAGGCCCAGTTCCTTCCCTGCAAAGCCTCTGCCCACTTGTGTGGAATGAAACTATGTTGAGAAACTGATGATGTACAACTGTGGAGACAACTCTGGACCCTCTCTCTTCTCTCTCTGTCTCTGTTTTTCTCTCTCTGTCAAAACGATAAAATAAATCTTTAAAAAAAAGTATACTATAAAAAGAATCAACAATATAAAAAGTTGAAAGATTTGAAAAATAATAATAATATGTGTAAACCTCTCAAGAGACAAGTAGAACATAAAATATAAAAATTATATTTATAAAGAAAGGGGTACATAATTATAAATATTATAGATACTAAACATAATAAGTTATTAAGGGCAACATTAATGTCAAATATTTTGAAAATATAGACAAACTAGGTAAAGTCAAAAAAATGAAATGCCAAAACTGACTCAAAAAGCAAATTTTAACTTTAGTAGTCCAATAACTATTAAATAAACTACAATAATTAAAAATATTTCTCCAAACAGATTATTAGTTCCAAACGACTTTATAGCAGATAATTCCAATCTTACACAAGCTTTTAGAGAACACAAAAAAGAGGTATTTTTTATGGTGCTCTTAATCTGCAATATCAAGGGACAGGTTCAGAAAATTGAGCCCAACATTGTTTAAAAAAAAAATGCATCATGACCCAGCTAAAATTATGTTAGAAATACACAATCAAATTAATAATATAAAAATTATTAACATTATACCATACACTAATAGAATTAAAAAAATAAAAAAGAAAATCATGTTATCACCTCAGTGAATTCCAAAAGAGGGTTTGATATAATTCAGTATGTTTCATAAGAAATACAGACAAATCAAAAAAATAGGAAGAACTTCCTTAAACTGGAAAAGGAAATCTATAAAAACAAAAAATTAAAACAAACCTCACACTTAATGGTGAAAATGTCAAATGTATTCTCTTTAAAGTAAAGCAACTTTGTGATGAAGATAACCATTATCATCACCTATATTACTAAAAAGTAGTCAAATAGAATAACATTGCATTCATATGTTACATTATACATAGGAATAAATTTTAGATGGATTAAAAACTAAGATTTGTTAGTTTTATAGACAGCATGCATGAGAGCATACCTTTAAGATTTCAGGTTGGGAAGGACTTCTTAAGACTCTAAAAGCTTAAACTGTAAGAATCAAACTTCAGGAAGCCAGGATGATTCAACGGGTTAGGCGCTCACTTTGCAGCCCCCAGGGACTGATGATCAAATCCCAGCCCTGGCTCCTGCGGACCCATATGCTGAACTGGGGTGTGCTTCCCATGCAGGATGCCCCCTGTTCAGTTTTCCTCCCCACACCCCCCACACCCATTCAGCCCTTGGCTCAAGGGGGTGTGCCTCACATATGGGAGGCCCCTTGCAGCACCTGCCCACCTGTGTGGAACAAAATCATGCTGAAAACTGATGATGTGCAACTATAGAGACAGCTCTGGGTCCTCCCCCTTCTCTCTGTCTCTCTCTGTCTCTCTCTGTCTGAGCTCTCTCTGTTTCTGTCAAAAATAATAAAATAAATCTTTATTTTCAAACTTCTGTTCATCAAAAGATACCATAAAAGCAAATATATAAGAGCCACAAAGTAGGAAAATATTTGCTGCATGTATAATTGACCAAGAATTAATATGCATATTACATAAAGAATTTTTACATATCAATATGAAAAAGAAAATTCAATAAAAATATGGACAAAGAGCCCCTTCTGAAGGTTCACACACAATCGTGGAAGAGATCACATTTTACTATGTAACCACAATGTCTTCTAGCCTCCTAGTCCCTTAAAATCTAAATAAGATTGATTCAGATTTATGCAAACTTCAATTCCATGGATTGTGGAAATTCAAAACCTTCTCTAAATATATTCATATTCCTGGGAATGGAAGAGGTAGAGTGTTTTAAATTGTCACAGTCTCTTCTGATATGATTTTTTGACTGCAGCTGATTTTTTTTTTATGTTCTCTGTCTCATGGCTTTTTTAAAAAAGAGAAAAGTAATTGACACACCACATTGTTTTATTTTCAAGTGTATAACATAATGATTTGATATTTGCATATACTATGAAATAATCACCACAATAAATCCAGCTAATATCCTTCACCACATATAGTTACAAGTTTTGTTGTTGTGATGAGAACTTTTAAGATCTACTCTGACAGATTTATCTCATGTAGCACCCAGCCTCTAACATTTCTAATTTCTCGGATTCTTCACTTCACCATGACCACCACCTTCTCTTCTGCTCTCTCTTTCCCCTGAGTCATAGAAGGCCAAGAATTCCTTCTTTACCTTTACTCCTGCCAATCCTCCTGTTACCAGGGTCTCACTGGCCACAGTGAATGTCGCATGAATAAAAGCAGTATCTCCCAAAAGGATTCTAGTGTTATCTGTGAAGAGAACATATTTTTACCCTGCTCTATTTAAAAGAACAGGACAAGTGCCAGGATCTATAATAAGTAATGATCTTTGTAAAGATATCCCATACTTTGAGGTTTTTGGGGAACATGCACCATCTGTTAAAAATTCATTCGAAAGGCGAGCTATTTTAGACCACACTTCCATATGCCCAACCTTCTGATTCTGGAATATTATTATTTGTCTAGACATATCTTTTTGTGTGTGTTTAATGTTCTATCTATTTCTTCTATATGTATCATCAACCACTCTATCAATTTATCCATCATGTAACTATGGGTGATTTATGTTAGATTAGAAATCTATTTTCCTTTTCAACATAGTTTAAAATTATTTATTTTACATAAACTACATAAAGTTTCATTGAAGAACATCTGCATTTTAGGGTTGCTGATTAGTAGGATATTTTACAAGTAATTTTTAAAGTTGGGTTTTTTAAATTAAACATACATAGACACAATCTTTGATCCAGCTCCTTCATCTTCAACCCCCAGCAGTTCTCATTAGTGTGGTATTTAGCTTGGGTGCCACCATCTGCCTATCTCCAGATAACAGCTAGTAAGCATCGGAAGTGGTGACCAAAGTGGTTCCTTAGACATGACTGTGATTGACAAGTTTCCTAAACCACTTCCTTTTCAGGTAATAATGTCCCTTGGTTTTGTGACTTCCTCATTTCACACAGTACTTAAAATGATTCTCAAAGGCAAATGACATTTCATGATAAAAAGAGGAGCAAACAATGTCTTTAATCAAATTTAAAAGTATTAGCATTATAAATACTTGGAAAAATGTTTAAGACACTTTTATTATTAGAGTGGAGCTGAATTTGAATCTCAATAATGATATTAATATTAATGGTTCTTGTTCCTTCAGTACTCCACCTCTCTTCAAATGTTTTCACTGTCTTGCCTTAGGCTTCCATACATAACACTTTGGAATTGACAGCTAGCAAAACCCACATATATAGCTGTTTCCTTCCACAGTTTTCTAGGCCTTCTCTTAAGCAGTTTTTCATTATAATGATGTTTACAAATTGTGACATGGAAATTTGGTTGGTTGCTCAAAGGAAAATAGATTTCTTATTATGTGATTATAAGACTTCATATTCTGAGGTTTCTAATATCATCCATAGAGAAGAGGAAAAAATGCCATAACCTAACAATGTTAATAATGATTACTTCTAACAAAAAACAAGACCTTCCTGTCACCTATTTCACAGCAGCATCATAATCACAGACTATTCAAGGTTTTGTTTGGAAGAACAATAAGGCTTACCTAAATAAGTCATTACAATTCAGCCTGAAGCAACCCATTTTGAAAATGTCAAGTCTTCTAAATTCCAGTTAAGGTAGGAACTATGTGAAAGAGTTCCAACCCTGGTAGAAGTCAGGACACCCATTTTTTACAGAAAAGTAGAGGAGAATTAGAAAAATAAATCTTAACGTTTTTCAAGCATTTTAGTTTTACTTACCTCTTCTCTCAGCAGGCATATCATCCAGAAAAAAATAAAAAAACAGAAATAGGAGGTAGAGAAATTACATATACAAAGAGCAAGACAATAAATTGCTTCTTTCAGGATCTGAAAGCAACCCCTGAAAAAGGGTACAGCCACCAAGCAAAGAACACAATTCTCATTGCTCTTGAAAAAATATGTGTAGTTTTTATTTTTACTATGGTTACTAATTTTTTAATCTCAAAAATAGCCATCAATCCCATGATTTGCAAATAAATCATTTCAGTATAGTTCTTCTGAAAAGGCTACATACTGTATGATTGCAACTACATGACATTTTGGAAAAAGCAAAATTATGGAAACAGTAAAATTATTAGCAGTTGTCAGAGACTCAGGGGGAGGGAGGGATGAATAGGTGGGGCACAGGATTTTTTGGTCAGTACTGTATGACATTTTAATGGTAAATTTACATCATTACACATTGGTCAAAACCCATAGCAATGTACAATACCAAGAGTAAACCCTCATGTAAATGATGGACTTAGGGTCATGACGATGTGTCAATTATAAGTTTATCATTTATAACAAATGTACCACTCTGGTGTGGATGCTTTTTTTTTATTGTTTTGTTTAGTATTTAAGATTTTTAAAATTGTTTTTGACAGAGAAAGAGGCAGAGAGAGAGACAGAGAGAAGGGGGAGGGCCCAAGGCAGTCTTCACAGCTGCTCATCGTATTTTAGATGATTTCGTTCCACACAGGTGGGCAGGTGCCACATAGGGTGGGAACTAGGCTGGGGACCTCCTGCATGGAAGGCACACACCCCTGAGCCAGGGGCTAAACTGGGGGGAGAACCAAAATGGGGGCCTCCACATGGGAAGCACACCCCAGTTCAGCACATGGGTCCACACAGGCTGGGTCTGGGACTCGATCCCTGGTCCCCAGGGCTACAAAGCAAGTGCTTAACCCTCTGAGCTATCCGGTTTCCCCCAGAATGTTGATAGTAGGGAGAGGGGGGAGACTATGTATGTATGGGTCCAAGGGTACATAGGAACTCTCTGTGCTTTCAATTCAAATTTGCTGTGACCCTAATGCTTCTCTAAAAGATCAAAACTATTTGGAAAGTATAGTCGCGAGCTGAGAAAGTAACAATGTAAGAGATGGCAGTTACAGTTCTACAAAACCTCACATTAAGGGGATCATAAGTAATGGCAATAAATACCTTAAGAAGAACTATATATGACAAGAGGAATAAAAGGTTAGCCTCAAATGGAAGTTCTTGTACAAAACCCATAACCACATGATTGCATGCAAAACAGAAACATTATAAAGGGTCATACATGATTATCCACACATTCTGTCATAAGAGGTTACGAAAGAACTGGGCTTGCTCAGCGTGTCTAGCTTGTGAAGAGACCTGGGTGTTAGCAATTAGACTTCCTCAACTGAAATAGAACTTTTGAGTTCCAGTATGAATGTATTCCTTTTTTCAGTGATATTGATATAGTTCCTCCTCAGTCATGTTCTGAGAAGCCAGAACTTTGAAAGTCTTGAAAAGGTTGGAATTTCAGGTTTTCTCAGCATTTCAGAGTGGGCACACTGGTTGATATAACACTCATGTGTGCCTGGAAACAAAAAGCAACCTTGTTTCTATTATTCTCATGGAATAAACCATAATCTCTGTTCCTTTTTTTCTTTTTTTACTTTCACTTCCATTTTTTAAATTTATTTTAACAATGCCCCCCTTAATGTAGTCATCTAAGGAATTACTATTACCATTTTAGGATCAAATAGGAGAGGGCTGGCAACAAAATTACACAGGCCATCTAATGTCAAAGGAATGTGTTCAAAATCAAAATTCAGTGTTAAACTCACTTTGACTCCATGTATATAAAAACATGGAACTCTTTCTTAGGCAGTCAACTTAAAATTTTGTATATTCTCTATATGATAAATTCCTTAAAAGAGATTGTCTATCTACTGTATAGAAATTTCTTGCTCCTCAGTCCACACTCTCTTCCTTAGTGTTCTACATTCCATAAGCTCTGTAAACAAGTTCTTTTAATAATAATTTTTTTAAACTCTGAAACTAGATATTTGATATTGTAAGGCTATACCTCTAACTTTTATTGTGTATATTTATCTGAAGGTCTTTTACATCTGTATGGAATGGAAATAACTTTAGAGGTCTTCTGATTTCCACTAAGATAATTATGAAGAGAAAATAAGCATTTCCTAAGTTTCTCTAGGATGTAGAGATATTTGATATTAAGAGATTTCATCGAAGTTAAGTTCTATAATAATTAATTGCCTAAATGGTCAATACGGAGGAAATGTCATAAGATGAATAGAGAATGTGATTGAGGGGAAGCCAGGATGTCTCAATGGATAAAGTGCTCACTTTGTAACCCTGGGGACCAAGGATCGAATCCTGGAGTTGGACCATGCAAACCCATATGCTGAACTGGGGTGTGCTTCCCATGCGGGAGACTCCCAATTCGGTTCTCACCTCCTGGTTTGGTCCCTGATTCAAGGGGGCATGCCTCCCATGTGGGATGCCCCCAGCCCTGTTCTCGCCCTGTACAGCCCCTGCCCACTTATGTGGAACGCAACTATGTCAAAAACTGATGATGTACAACTATAACGACTACTCTGGGCCCTCCCTCTTCTCTCTGTCTCTGTCAAAAATAATAAAATAAATCTGGGGAAGCCAGGATGGTTCAGTGGGTTAAGCGCTCACTTTGCAGTACTGGGAACCAAGGATCGATCCTGGCCCCGGTCCGTGCGGACCCATATGCTGAACTGGGGAGTCCTCCCAGTTCAGTTCTCTCTCTGTCTCTGTATCTTTCTCTCTCTCTGTCAAAACCAATATAAATAAATAAATACATAAACAAACAAACAAACAAATAAATAAAATAAATATAATATCCCTGTTAAAAAACAATTTCTTATTTAATTAAAAAATAAATAAATAAATCTTAAAAAAAAATGTGATTGAATATAGAAAGAAAATGTATATCATATGAGAGTAAATCTGAAAAGTATTTACAAGTAAGAAATAGTAAACAATGCCAGGTTCAAATTCAATTAAAACACCTTTTAAGATCTCTAGCTATTACACTTATGCCAAAGAATGGTTAGTATGAAACATTACTCTGTGAAAAAAAGTATTTGTATTCTTAATAGAAAGAACACTTTAGAAATTATATGTTTTACAAATGTTTCATAAATAATTTTAACATGTGATTTATAAAAGTACAAAAGTATCCAAAATACTCTAGTTCAGGAGGAAGCAAACACACCTAAAGATTATTATATATGTACATATAAAATTTATTTTCTCTATCTCTGATTGGCCAAACTTTAACCATAAGATGTTCCAAAGCCATTCAATCCTATAACTTACATGCACAAAGTAAAAGTTGCTGTATTCCAATTTATTCAAAGCTTTTCAGAAAAAACTAAATAATAGAAACGGATTATGTTTATCTAAGGACACAAAGAGCAGGTTAGATTGATGATCAAGAGTCTCCTATCTCCTAACATTGTGACGGATGGTAGAGCTAAGCTACAAATCAAACAGATATAATTCAATTTATAGTATTCTAAAAAATTATTCATCCCATTCTTTAAATTCTGAAAATGACAAGAACATTTACTCTTTCGTGAAATTAGGTTGACAGTGAAATTTTTTGAAGAAAAATAGAGAGAAATGTTTCTAGACACAGATTGGTTTACGCACACACTTCTCATTTTATGGCACTGAGTTGATGTGCCACCCACATCCCTTACTGCTCCAAGCTCTGCATGTTAGTGAGCCAGGTGACACACACAGAAGGTATTTTATGTCTCGTTATATTATAGAGAATAAAACTGGAAGATTCAATCCTAGGGGCTAGATCTCCTCAATAGAGAGGTCTAAAGATCGCCACAAAGGATGTGAGGGCCTGAGGAACCGGCAATTATCTCTCCAGCCCCTTGCTTCCATGACACCAGCTCTGCTTCTGTCTTATTTATTGTGCTTCCATGTAAGCGCTTGTTTAAGGAGCGGGCTCAGCTGTATCAAACTTCAAAACCACTAGAGAATTTGATCTCTGCATTTAAACTCTTTTGGTCAGCTGCCTTGTTTCTATATCCATTAATATACTGAGGCCAACAGTGGTTGTTAGATCAGCAATTGAAGACAAGAGACTAAGTGAAAGAATCTGATCAACCTGTAATATGCTAACTAGCTGCAAGTAATTCATAAAGAAAATGCAAAAATAGCAGATGTCGATTGGGGAAACACTAGGCATAGTCATAAAAGAAATGTCCTCATTCTCCACTTCGTAAGCTTACTCCCTTTCTACTCACATGCCCTCCGATGACCAACATCTTGTATTTTTTCTTTTTTGTGTCAAAATGTGATCCTTATCCCAATAGCTTACTTTATTTCCATTTAAGTTAGTAAATCGCTATTTGTATTGGTAAAGCCCTATTTTTAATATATTGTCTTATTAATGAAAGACACTGAAACATGATCTTGAGATTGAAAAGAGAAAAAAAAAAGCATCTCAAACAAACTTCTAAGAAAGATTGACTCTGACAAATTTTGTAAAGACTCTCAAAGTATAAAATGTGTCTGTTTATTTTCCAACGTGTATTTATGGTGCTTTTATGGAAACCCATAAAGGCCTTTTAAAGTACACTCCAAGGAGACTCAAAATCTCAAAATACGGATGTAACTTGTGGAGGCTTGGCTTTCAGCCTTAGAAACCCAAAATTTCAACTATATCCTCTGAAGCGGGGGTGGGGGGGGGCTCTGTAAATGCAGTTCAGAGATCACAAGATTTGGAGTCAGAGATGTAGGTTTGAATTCTGGCTCCACCTCTTATTAGCTGTTTTGTGTTCTTAAGCAAGTGACTTAATCCCCTAAAGAAATAACATCAAGAAATAATACCTGCCTCACAGGCCTGTGAAGATCAGATGAGATGGTGCATACATATAAAAGGGTTTTATATATTGTCCTGGGCTAAACACGTGTTAGGTAGATTGGCTTCTGGTGGGAGAGAGACTCCCCAAAGAAAGGGGACTTCTATGTACCAGTGGGCACCCAGCAGGGATTCCTCACAGGCAGCCTTTGAAGGCTGATAAGCATCTTCAACAGCTGTGTAAGAGAATACAGGGGCCCTGCAAGAGGGCAAGGGTCATGGCCTGTGCCCTTCTGCTCTGGGCTCAAAAGACATCTGCTAAAGATCCCCTGCAGGGAAATACAACTCTAAGGAGGGAGGCCCAGAGACTCATTTAAGGGATCCTAACTCCAAGAGCACTAACAACCCTGATGGCTTCAGCTTTGGAACTAAAATTTATTTTATTACTTGTAATTAATTTAGTTTTAGTCTCTACTCTTCTAGGATTTAAAATAGTTTATATCTAACATGTATACCTGAGTATCTGTTAATTTATACTGTTTGTTCATATATATATATATATATATATATATATATATATATATATACTTTTTAACAATACATACATATATACTGTAGCTCTCTATGGTATACACCCTATAGAACCTGTGTGCAACATATGCATAAGAAAAAGAACCTGGGAAAATATTTACCAGAATGTTAGCAATGTTTTATCTCCTAGAAAATGAAGTTGAAAACCTTATTTCTTTTTGCTTATCTTTATTTCTCAAGTGTTTTCCTTTGAAAAATGAATTTCTTTTTAAATGGGAATGTCACATGAAATTTTCTGGTTAAAATATATTGCTTGGGGAAGCAGGGATGGCTCAGTGGGTTAAGTGCTCACTTTGAAGCGCCGGGGACCGGGGATCAAATCCCCGCCCTGGCCCGTACGGAACCATATGCTGAACGGGGAGCTCCCCCAGTTCAGTTCTCTCTCTGTCTCTGTCTCTGTATCTCTCTCTGTCAAAAATAAATAAATAAATAAATATATATATATTTTTAAAAATATTGCTTGTATTAGTGCAATTTGTTTTACTTTATCTTTTACATCTATTAAGTGATTTAATGAACTCTTTTGTTTCTTTTTTTTTTAATTCTCCTTTTGTTTATTTCACTTGGGCTTTATTTTAAATTCCTTTTTCTTTTTTTCACCTATTTCTCTTAGTACTTTGGCCTGTATTTTCTTTTGTTTCCTCTTGTTGTTTAGTTCCCTGTTATCATTTACTGTGTTTTTTATTTTCTCCCTTTCACTGAATATGGCAAGCACAAAGCAGAGAACTGAGTCCTTAAAAATTGCTCATAACTGGACCAAGAAAACTAGACCTTTTCCCTTTCACTTAACTCTGTGGTCATATCCACCAACCCCCACTGTCTCAAAGCAGAACTGCTTAATTTTTCAAGTACTAAGCTAGAAAACTAGAGCAGTTAATAAACGAGAATCATCCTGCAAGCAAATATTCAATCCACCCCTAGCACCAGTGAAGATAATTTCAAAGCATTATGATAATTTCAACTGATGTCTGTGTATCTCGGTATCACGTGTCTCTCCAGAGTATCTACCTGACTAACTACACCTCCATTCAGGTGTCCTACGTGCAACTCAAAGTCAACATGCTGAAATAAAACCCATCATTCCCTCAGCTCCCCGGAAAAGCTGTCTTTCTTTGTCCCCTTTCTTCTAAAGAAGTGGAACTCTTTGCATACCCCCAGGCTCCCAGCTGGTATTAGTGACATTGCCATCCACCCAGGTTCCCAGGTCAGAAATGTGGGTGTTACCCTATGTTCTCCATCCCCACCCCACCCCCAGTCTCCACACTCAAATTCTCAAATTCTGCTTTCTTAATGCTTGTCTAGTTGTATGCTTTTCAAATTAGAATATGAGGACATCCATGGACAGTAACATCACACCAGTCTATATATGAAGGCACAGAATAGACATAATAAGTCTTCTTAGAATACCTTCTTTTTCTTGTCATCTACATCATAATAAGTAATTTAACACATTAAATTTTATGAAAATACACACACACATTATATGGAATGCAAAACAGCATTATGTTTAAGATAGTGTGTGACAATTCAAAGAAATATGGGGCTTATGGTGGGATGCTTAGAACCCAGCTGCCATAACCCTAATTACTTCTCTGTATTATTGCTGTGCTTTGGTACAAATATTTTAGAATTATCCACAGTAATTCTTGTGTCTTTAAGGATTGCTCATGACTTGACCAAGATGTCCCCTCCCTCTGTTTTAAGCTGCCACAGCCTCCTTTTATTTCTCACCGACGTTTACTGTGATAGTCTTCTACCTGCCCTGGTTCTAGCCTCACCCAGCTCCAAATCACTCCACACTGCCCTCAGAACAATGTGCGGCAAACATTAACCTGCTTTTGTCACTTCTATGTTTGAAATCATTGAATGGCACCTACTTCATGCAAAATAAAATGAAATCTCTTTGGCATGACATTTGATACTCTTCAGATCTGACCCTACCTCCTCTTGTTCTCAGCTCTACCCTCTTCCCTCCCATCATAAATTACCGGTACCTGCAGATCCCCCAAGCATATGATCTTTGACAGACTTACCATTTGTAGTTATAATGCCTCCCCTATATCTTCCATTCACTTTCTTAATCTAATATCCTATAGTACTCAGATCAAGTATATTTTGGATTATTCAGAATCATTCAGGTTCCTCTCTCTGGTACTTACATAGCACTCATTCTTGGTAACTCCCAACCTGAACCTCTGACCCCTTACACAGAGCTCCATTAAACAAGGATTGTATGCTATTCCTCTCTAAAACTTGTTTCACTCTGTAGTTTTTCTGAGACTGCTGCTAAGGATAGTCTCCTTTACACCACGAGGAGAGTAGATACAGTCCATAGCTAAACTGCCTCAGAATCACCTGGAATATTTTTAAATTTTAAAGATTCCTTGGTGTCTCCAATTTTGATTCATTAGTTGCAAATTAAAGCCTGAGAAACTATATAAAAAAAAACTTTTTTTAAGATTTATTTTTATTGTTTTCTTTTTTTTATAGAGACCAAGACAGAGAGAGAGAGAGAGAAACAGAGAGAAGGGGGACGGCCCAGAGCAGTCTCCATAGTTGACAGCATTAGTTTTCCATACAGTTTCACTCCACAGGTGGGAGCGGGGCAGCGCAGGGCAGGAACTGGGCCAGGAGCCTTCCACATAGGCCCCGGCAAGAACTGAACTGGGGACACAACCAGTTCAGCATATAGGTCCACCTGGATCAGGGTCAGGATTCGATCCTCAGACTCCGGGGCTGCAAAGCGAGCACTTAATCCGCTGAGCCATCCCAGCTTTCCCTATCAAAAATGTTTAATCATAATAATTTTACATCTCCCAGGTCATACTAATGCAGCTTATCTATGATTGGCATTTAGACCCACTGCACTCAACCACTGTGATCATCTTGATAGGATTTAAATATTAAAACAACAACATAATTGTATTATTAAACCAACAACAGGTGCCTTCTTAAAATGTGTTAATTTCATAGTATACTTTTTACTTCAGTGTATTATTTCTGCAGTTGGCTGCCCTTCATTATATATTGAATATTAGTGTCAATTTTAATAAGTAGGTCTCCTTCTGATTTTGTCTCCAAATTCTTGAGAGCCTCTTATTATACATTCCAAATTTCTAACTACTGTGGTTACAAGAGTTGAAGACCATCCTTTTAAAAAACAACCTAGGGGAAGCCGGGATGGCTCTGTGGGTTGAGCGCTCGCTTTGCAGCACTGGGGACCGGGGGTCGGGTCCTGGCCCTGGCCCGTGTGGAACCATGTGCTGAGCTGGGGAGCTCCTCCAGTTCGGTTCTCTCTCTGTCTCTATCTCTGTGTCTCTCTCTCTCTGTCAAAAAATTAATAAATAAATTTAAAAAAAAAACAAAAAAACAACCTAGAAATTCATTTGTAAAATAGCTGCATGAATGTTAAAAGTGGAACATGAGTCTATTCAGTTCAGTGAAGAATCACTTAACAATTGCTGCCTGTTTTTCTAGCATCGGCACCTTTATAGGAGAATAGAGAGATGGCTCAATGCACTAGATAAGCAATCTTACAACAATAAACAAGAAAACAAACAAAAATCAGATAGGGAGTTCTTCTAACATCCAAAGTTATTTCCCATCAATCACATTGGCTTTGAAGACAGATATGTGGGGTGTGACATTTAGTAAAGTGACTTTTAAAAACAGACCTGTCATATGTCATAAACTCAAATGAGTGTTGTCCCTTTGTAATATTTACTTCCATTGGAAGCTTCAGACATTTTTTCGTTGCTGCCACAATAATTTAAGTGTGGATATTTTTTGAAACTAAAAGAAAATACTTGAAAAATGAGAAGATGACAGATTTGAATTTTGAAAACAGTCAGGAGATACATTGCTCCAAATCTGACAAAATGTTGGAAAAAAAAAAAAAAGTAAGAAAATATAGTTATATAGTGAAAGTACTTTTTGGTCTAGTTTTAATTCAGTTCTGAAGCCAATTGTAAAAGTATATGTCTGAAAAGTTTTAGAAAATGAGAATAAAGCTTCCTATCATGCATTCTGATTCTGATAATATTTATATGGATTTTTACATGCTAGAAGGCAAGTAAAACCAATCATGTTACTTCATAGTCATACATATTGCATAAATTTCAGGGTAGAAATTATTAGTTTAATATTGGAATTTTTTTACAACTTTACATATCTAATGATTTCAAAATTAAACCTTAAAAAAAGAAAAGAGTAAGCTTTTCCAATTTGTGTAAAGATAGCCAAACCAACAACAACAGATGGCTAGTTTCTCTGTTTTTCTCCCAGTCCCATTCTCTACAAGGATTTTCCATAGTGCTCAAAGCAATTCTTCATTTCAAAGCAAGAATTTAGAAAAAGGAATATTCAGGGTGCTAACTAAAAGAACTACTTTCATAGAAAGCAAAAAAGTTCTTAGCATGATAAAAAACAAACTTTGTAAAAGGTATGGGAAATATAGCATTGTGTCTGACATGTATCATTTTGGATGCACAGTGTGCATAAAATGTGAATAATGGAGAATTGGAGGTAAGGAGCAATGAAGATCCTGTCTAGTCTTTGGATCTGATCCAACTTTGGGCAAAACTAAAAAGTAGACCAAGTTTGTGTTCAAACTGTTCTCTTCCCCTTTTAATTATCACACCCCTTCTCTTAATGATCCTTATTAATATATTATCTATACTCACTTAAGGAATACAAATAAATCAACCCCAACAAATGAGGCAATAAGTAAGCTGGAGACAAAAATGTTCCCCCTGGGAAGCCGGGATGGCTCAGGAGGCTGAGCACTCGCTTTGCAGCCCCAGGGACTGAGGATCGAATCCCGGCCCTGGACTATGCAGACCCATGTGCTTAACTGGGATGCACTTCCCATGCGGGAGGCCCCCAGTTTGGTTCTCACCTCCCAGTTCAGCCCGTGGCTCAAGTGAGCGTGCCTCTCATGCGGGAGGCCCCCGGCCCAGTTTCTGCCCTGTGCGGCCCCACCCACCCATGTGGAACGAAACCGTGTCAAAACTGATGATGTACAATCATAGAGACTGCTCTGGGCCCTCCCCCATTCTCTCTGTCTCTGTCTCTCTCTGTCTCTATCAAAAACAATAAAATAAATCTTTTAAAAAATGTTCCCCCCACTATAGGAATAAGTTCCCTATTGACCCTAATGGCTGTGGCAGCCTTGAGATTTTTCTTTCATTTTCTCATGCTACATATTGCCCTGAAGGTATGTCATATTATATTATACATAGGGTTTTTAAAGAGAGAATAATGTCCAAAACCGAAGGAGAAAAAGCTCAATGTCAAATCTATACTCCTTTCCTAACGTGAGGAGATACTGTGATATAGGGAGACCTCTATCTTCACTATCCCAATACACGCCAGGCTGGTGGCTAGCGATTCTGCCGCCTGGTCGTGCACTCACGGTGTGCTGGACGACCATGCTGCTCTCACTGCACTGCCATGTAAGAGGCATGGTAAGATGGTTTATCAACTATGACAGTGATGTCCAAATCAGAAATCATAATTATTTAGCCTTGATCTTGGATGGCTGAGCCAATTTTCCTGTGTTTGTTTGCTTGCTTGCTTGCTTGCTTGTTTTTTCCTGCTCATTTGTGGTGGTAATCGGAACTAACTCTTCTTGCTTAGTAAGTATCTTTGCATCTTAGCATTACTAGCTAGAAGAACCCCACGGAAGGAAAGCAAGTCATTCTTGCAATGACTGAGAGTCATTTTATTTGAGAATTTAAAGGGATGGTATCTCATGTGGAGAATATCAGATTGCATTTGAGATGTGTCATTGTTGGATGCACAAAGTATATATAAGGTGTAAGTCAAAGAAATGGAAGTGGAAAGGAACTATGACCCATTCAGTCTCTCTTTCTGATATCAGAACTTCTGATTCCCTCTATTCTCTAACAAACTCTGTTTGAGTTTGATTCAGTATTTGTTACACTTCCTAAATCTGTTTTCCTTCCGAATTCCAAAATAAGAGAAATAAAAAGTATGTGATCTAAGATGAGTCTAGTTATAAAATTGAAGATTTATGTTGAGGAACACCACTGTAAATGTTACCCACATTTTATCTTCCTATCCCAACCCCAGGTGGCTGTAATTTAGGAAGTGGGAAGTTACAACCATGTTTTACTATAATGCACTCATATTTTGATACTGCAAATTATATTGTAGACTTTATAAATATAACTACATATTTAGTCAAACCCATACTTCCAAAGTGATTTCTTTCTTTTATTTAGTAGTAAATACTAAATATTATATTACCACTGAAGAAAACCATCCAAATTTAATCTTTAAAACTAAACCAAAATTAAACTAATTTATGTGACTTTCAATTCAACACAATAACAAAATGAGAGTTGCATTAATTTCTGATTTAAAGATATATTTTAACATGACACAATCATAAATATTTATATAATAATAATAATAATAATAACTATAAGTATCTATGCATAGAAATGAGTCTCCTGACTACATATGCTGGAAGTGCGATGGAAAAAATTATAAAGTCAAATTAAGTATGCTGATAGCACTATCATGATTTCCCTTTAGAAAATCTTTCCCAGTTCCTGGAGCAGTCTCCCATTTCCCACTCCCTCAGCTCCTTAATGTACACCATTCTCACAGACAATAAGTCCCAGAAGACAGTAGCTCTGTGCCTCCTATGAGCTAGTTAAGTACCATCAACTGAGTGGCTGAAACAACAGAAACTTATTTCTCTTATTTCTGGAGGCTGGGAAATTAGAGATCATGGTATCAGCAGGGCTGGTTTCTAATGAGAGCCCTCTTCCCAGTTTGCAGACAGTGGTCTCCTTGCTATAGCCTCACACAGTGGAGAGAGATCATCTCTCTCTCTCGTTTCTCCTTACAAGGGCATTAATCTCACTCATAAGGACTCCATCTTTTAGCCTAATGGCCTCCCAGATGCACCATCTCCAAATACAATCACATTGAAAATTAGGGTTCTAATGTACTAATTTTGATCGGACCCATTCAGTTTATAGCACTGTCTGAGGACCATCAGACCAACCTGCCTATTTTCCCATGCCACTGCAATGGCTACAGAAATGGGGTTTAAAAAGGCATCTTGAAGTACCGACAAGTGTTTTGCCTGGGAGATTCAGGAGCTTGGACCATTCCTGAGGTTTTCAATAGATTCCTAAGTAAAATTTTGGGGAATGGAGATAAAATTATGATCAGAACCATGCGGCAAGAGATGACAGTTAATTTTAAGTTTAGTCACAATAGTTCAGGAAAACCACACCATAATGTGTTACTGGGTGAGGACAGCTTCAAAGTTTATTCTGAAAGTCAGGGGGAAGGACAAAATGAGGTGTGGCTGCTTAATGCATACGGAGTTTCCTTTTGGAATGATGATCAAGTCTAGAATTAATACCACTGGATCTTATACTTCAAAGTGTCTACAATAGTGAATTTTACAATATGTGTATTTTACCACAACATTAAAAAAAACCAAGAACATTATGTATACAAATGAGAATCATTTTTTAAAGTCAGGAACACCAAACTCATCCCAGGAATGGTGGTGGGGAGAGGGAGTTGCAGATAAAAGGTGTGACATGAAGGAGGTATAAGTTTATGAGTATCTAAAAAAAAGAAAGGAGAGATACCTATATTAAATAAAATCAAATTTATATTAGATTTTATGTGTTAGTGTGCAAAAAATATTTCACTTTTTAAAAATAGTCAAACATATGTATAACAATGTAGCAGAAATAGATCACAATTGCAAACATGTAATTAAATTAACCTCAGGTCAAGACATTTAACAGCACATTTTCCCTTTTACATTTCAATTTACCATTGTAAGGAACAATAATCATCTTTGTGAAATACAGAATTTATATAAGTGCACTGATTATCTTGAATCCGAAACCCAAATAATGGAATATGGGTGTTTATTCTTAGTTGTGCCTTCCACACAATAGGATTATAGCTCAGGGGCATGGTGAGTAATGAATTTAAATGATTTCTTTTGATATATAGTTCCACCAGTAAATATTTATCCCTGTTGGATGCTCCAATGCTGCTTTTTTAAGAGAGAAACTCAATGAAATTATATAACTGGTGATTGTGCTGAGAACCCTGAGGCTGTCTTATAAATATTAATAGAATCAAAATGCAAACATGGAGACCAAGAATGCCTAGAAGTAAGAAGTCCTTGCTGAATTAGGATCACCTCCTTCAGTACCACAAGAGAAACATTAATGTGTAAAAAAGTCCCATTTTTATTCAGTTTGACCAAGATAAGTTAACTCAGGAAAACAGTCCAGGGATATTTTAGTTTTTGAGACCACCTGCCTCTTTGAGTGAGCTTTATTTAAATAAATTTAAGCTAAGGCCACAAAATTGGTAAGCAACAACTCATTATTTGGTCAACTGGTTTCTTCCTTTCAGTTTCTAAAGCAATTGTTTATGTTTAAATGAATAAATAGAGTCATGATACCATAGGTCTTCCTTTCGAATTAGACTGTGAGATCCATGTGGGCAAGGGTTATACGTTACTTATATTGTTCATCCCAAGATCTAACCACAGAGTCAATGGCATGAAATAAATGTTTTTAACAAAGATGGACTACAAATAAGCTTTTTTTGTTGTTAAATTTATTGGGTGACGTTGGTTGGTAAAAATTATGTAGGTTCCAGGTGTACAATGCTATATTACATTATCTGTGTATTTATTGCATTAGGTGCTCACCACCCAGAGTCAGTTCTCTTTCCATCAGCATATATTTGAAGTTCCCTTCCTACTCTCCCACCCCACCACTCCACCTTTACCCTCCGGTAACCACTAAACTATTGACTGTATCCATGAGTTTTTGTTTCTTTCTAACTTTCAGTTTTATATTCCACCTACAAGTAAAGTCATATGTTTCTTGATTTTTTATGTCTGGCTTATTTTGAATAAGCAAAATTTTCAATCAGCAAATATACAATGTACACAGTGATCACTTACGGTCTATAAATCTGATGATAGGAAAAATTAGTATATTCCGTACAGGAATTTCATACAAGAGGATGAGACCTCAGTTCCTAAAAGGGCTCAGGATTTAAAAAAAAAAAAAAAAGCAGGGGTACTTAGCGTATTTTAT
>PVKE010030882.1:0-19371 GCA_004027555.1 Craseonycteris thonglongyai
AATGTTGGAGAGGAGAAAAGCTACAAAATATATCTGGTGAAATTCAAAGAAGTCCTAGAAAACATTTCCACTAATCATGGAGTTTTGGAAAGAGGGTGATGTTTTGATTTGACTCCCTCCAGCTATTTCCAGAAGTTCAAAAGTGTAAGGTATACGCATTGTGTATCCATACATAACAGCTTCAATTATTCCTTCAAAAATTAGTGATTGGTCAATACCATCATAAGTATGAGAGAGGGTCAGAGATAGTTTTTTAGTTAATCCATCTGATTGATTGACTTTGTGAAGTTGGGCAAATTTGGAGTTTGGAGTCTGGGTTTCTTGCAGGTATAAAAAGCTCTTTCTCAACTATCTGTCTTCCTAAAACCTAAAAGAAGTTTGAGTTATGCTTTCACCACTTTCAAATCTTATCATTTCTTGGTGAAATTAAGGTAAAATTGAATATCTATTTTGAGAGATGAAAAATTCCCTCTATTTACTACTAATTTAAATAAATCTTCCTCTCTATGAGTGATAGATTGTGAATGATTTGAAGAAAAATGGGGTGTGAAACTTTATTACTGTGAATTAAAATATATAAATGCTTTTCATTTTGCTTTGTAAAAATTCAACTATTGGTTAACTCATTGCCACATTTTCAATATGGTTGATTAGATATATTTATTTTCTGGAAAAGGGATAGCAATTCAATAATGCATAAGGATTAGCTTTGCCATATCATTGCTATAAAATCACTCTCCAACCTCTATCTCCTCAAGCATGTCCCAAATTAGGGCTTTTTCTATTTCTGCCAATGCTACACGATCCTCCTAGTTTCCAGATTTGAAGTCATTGTTAATTCCATCCTCTTTCTTAGTACCTTTTCCATCAATCTATTTTTTCTCTCCTAGTATTTCCATTTTCTCTGTCTTTCTAGTTTTAAAAAACTGATTATATGTTGACACCAGAGGAATCATGAAAATGACCCTCTTGTCATGAGTTTTGCCTTATTTTTTTAATTTATCCTGCCCATTTTTTTTTTTGGCAGTTCTGGAAAAATTTCAATTTAAAAAAATGTAAGTACCCACGTTACATACTCAGAGTAACAGTTGTCCACATTCTGAGTAACTGCCTGCTTTATAGCCAACAACCTGAGCTGATCCACGAAGGAAGGACAGGAGTCTGAGAGGAACAGGTATGAGCATGAAAAAGGGGCAGGAAGGATGCTGGAATAGCTCAACAGGTTGAGTGTAAACCTTGCAACCATGAGGTCCAGGGATCGAATCCTGGCCCCTGCCTGTGCTAAACTGTGGTGTGGCTGCGGAAAGTTCTCACTTGCCATGTGGGAGACCCCTCAGTTCCATTCCCGCCCGCACAGCCCCACATCCACCTGTGTGAATGAAATTATGTCGTAACTAATGATGTACAACTATGGAGACTGCTGTAGGCCCTTCTCTCTCTCTCTCTCTCTCTCTCTCTCTCTCTCTCTCTCTCTCTCTCTCTCTCTCTCTCTTTCTCTTGCTCTCTCTCACCTTCTCTCAAACAATAAAATGAATCTTTAAAAAAATGGTGCAGGAATCAGCTGAAATCGAGCTCAAAAAGAAGAGGTTGAACTATGCTTCATTTCCACATGTAGTGAGTATCTACTATGTATCAGGCACACTTTAGAACTACAGAAACAATAATAAGAACTGGCCCTGCCTTTGAGGAACTCATAGTCTCAGGGAGGAGAAAGGTAAAAAGATGACTAAAATAGTACAACAGGTATCAGTGATATAGGTTGCTATTGTCTCCCAGTATAAGTACCCACCCATTTTCAGCTGCTTGGGCAGCTGCCCAGAATAAAAGACATTTTCCAGCCTCCAGTGCTCCTAGGTATGGCCATGTGACTGAAGTTCTGGCCAAGAAGAATTGTCTTATGTGCCTTCTGGGAAGCATTCCCATTAGCTAGGAACCTAGTTATTTATCATCCTTCTCATTCAATCTGTCACCAAGACCTGCTAATTCTATCTTAAGCAATTCTAATCTAATATCTTTCTCATGTTTTCCCTTGTTCCTCTCCTGTAGTCCTTCTGCTGTAGTTTAGGCCGCTCGCCTGGGTGATTGCACAAATCTTGTGGTTGGCGTTCCTGTCTCTCATTTTGCCCAGACCTCTCAGTCGTGCTATTAATCTCTTTTTCATACCCTAAGGAAAATGAACTTTTCAGAGCCCAAATCTTGCCAAAAGCCCAACAAAGAGTCCTCATTATTCTCAAATTGAAGTCTAAAGTCCTAATAAAACTACTCATATTCTTATCTCTGCCTATGATTTAAGCCTCCCCGCCACTAACGAGGTTGAGTAAACATGTACAGACATGGCACTTGGAGCCTTGACTGTCTATATTCAGGTCAGTTTTCCGTGCATACTGCCTCGCATTCCCCGCAAACTCCAGGTTCTACATGTTTTAACCTCATTAGATCATTGTGCTTCTTAACTACCTGGTCCCTGTCACACTTCCAAGTCTTTGTTAGGTGTTGCTTTAATTTTCATTTCCTTTCCTCTGCTTATTGAATTTCCATGAAACCATGCATTAAGACCAAACTGAAATGGCACCTCATCTGAGAAGCCATTCTTAACATCTTCTCTTCACCTTCTCTGCCCTCATTTGGAAAGACTTTGCTGTTCCTTCTCCTAGTGTTTTTCCTGTGTGGCTCTGTTATAGCCCGTATGACATTAGTCCATAGTTAATTTACTTCTCTGTGTCCCTAGACAGATTTTAAGCTCTTTGGGGCCAAAGTCCATGTCTTAATCATTTTTATATCTTCATAGTTAAGATTCAAGATATTTACCTGGCTCAATAAATATTTGTTAAGTGAAAGAAACTTGAAAAGTGTAACAAGCAGTGGAATAGTTAACACATCTGATATACCATTTCATTTTCCACATCTTAATTCATACCTCGTCAGTAGAGTTATATAAACAATAACAGGATTAATCTCGTATATTAATAAAGTACCATGGAACATTATGGTGACACACTTAGGCTAAATAATTTGTCTGCAGCTTTATCTCCCTAAAAGATGTCATTTAAGAACTCACTGTTCTTTGGCCTAAGAAGAAATATCGGTCATTCACTAACAGATTGCAACACTAAGTGCATGAGCATGAGTTTGATCAAGTCTCCATGGTGACAAAGAAGGCACTCTTGGGTAAGATCAAATGGGAACAAGACTGCAAAGCAGGCACAGTTTTCAGAAGCTGCCTTCTCTCTTGGATGATAAAAAGGATTACTTGAAAAAGAAAATAACCAATCTTTTGAAGGTATGGAAACTGTGTTGAATTCCCAAGTACAGTGAGGTGATTAAATTATCCCATTTCTCTGAAGGAGAGAACCTGCAGGAAGCACTGGGTAAGGGCAGTTCACCTTGAATTGCCCATTCCCCACGAGCATGAGAAGTCCACAACTGTCACGCTTCCATTTTACCATCAGCTTCTCCCACTCAGAGCCCTGAATCATTCCTCAGTTGAGGGGAGAGTTGATGAGAAAAGACCTTGTGTAATAGTTAAATCAAAAGATAATGGGGTTTGGGGAGCCACCAGATACGAACCAAATCTCCCTTGCACCATTAAGCGGGTCATTTTAGGCAAGCACTTTAATATTTCTTTTTTAGTTTCTTCATTTTGTAAAACAGTAAGAACTATTAATATCTCATAGTGGTGATATGAGGCATAAATGTGATAAAATATGTTAAATTCCCAGCACAGCACTAGTCCCTTAGTCTGTACTTAATAAATCAACTTCCTTTCTGCAATCCCCTTTTGAGATGATAATCTTCCATACACTACTCTAATTAGAGAAGAAGCAGTAGGGTGAAATGTTTGACATTTTTTTAGAGACATATTAGAATTTGGCATTAAGATGGATATAAAAATTGCTCACCCTGGTCTGGTATCATGCAATATTATGTCAAAAATATAATCATTGGGAGACCTGATTTCTAATCTTGGCTGTGGCATTAGCCAGCTACGCAAATTTGAACAAGTAATGACACTTCTCTATATCAGCTTGGGTTATTTTTTTTGCCTCCTGATGTGCAAAATGATAAATATGGACTAAGGGATCTCTCATGATCCTTTCTACTGCTGAAATTCTAGGATTCTCATTGGCTCGTGTGGCATACTTTCTCCTGGTATTGAGAAGTTTGAGCTGCTAGAAGTAGGAAGGTAGAGAAGATGGAAGTAGGAAAAATTGGGGGAGGAGGAGATCCAAGCAGGTGCTGGGAGAAAGAGAAGGAACATGGAGCACAATTGGTTTCTGTTCAGGAGTTACTTGTCCAGTTCAGAATTCATCAAGTTGTTGGCTCCTCCACTTCTCTTACTTGCTCTCTCTGACTGATCTTTCATCCGTTCAATCACCAAGTTGTTATGAAGGGCCGGCTTTGGCCCAACATTGTGCTAAGGGGCAGGGTTACAGGGTGTTAAGCAAGTTCTCTGTTTTTCAGAAGCCTATAACAAAATCAGACAGATGAGAAGAACATACATGAAAGCATACAGGATCAGACCATAATTGAGTACCAAGAGGTATGGCTCAAGCTATGCGTGTATAGAAGAAGGGGAGACAGTGGAGTGTTTGCGTACTTGCCCTGAATGGGAACATTTGTATTGCAAGAAACTGTTTGGATTTCTGAGCCAGGGAAGCAGCACATGTAAAGGCACAGAGACAATAAAAATGTGACATTGCCATTTTCAAACTCTAAGATATTCCCTCTCTGACCAAACATCCTGTCCTTTTCTCTCTCTTTCAGTCCTGCTGAACCTGTGTTCTCCAAGGTTTCAGATCTCTCTATTTCTCCTTGCTCTCCTAGTCTGTCATCCCTTCTCCTGTTGTCACCTCATCCTAGAAGTCCCACTCCATGGCTTACCATTCATTCCCACTTTACAATGTTTATCCATTTTGGCAGAAGCTCTGCTTCTGTTTTCTCAGACCAGAGAAAGAAGTCTCATCCATGTTAAGAAAATCCCAACATGTCCTACCTCAGGTTGTCCTCACTGCTCAGAGGTAATGATGCGGTTTTATTTTTTTCTATTTTCCTCAGATCCTCTGTCCCTACCTTGCCTTCTTTACCCTCATCAGCTGATCTCGGCATCACTGCTCTGTAATAAAAGTTCCTCTATACCCTCCTTCACAAGTCTAAATCATTCTCTATCTTCTCTCCTCTTCTCTCCTTACTTCCGTTGCGGTGGTTGAAGCATTAGTGTTTCTTGCCAGGACTGACACTTCTCTTTATGATGGGCTGATCAGACATCCCTTTTGAACGGGATGTATGGTCAGCATAGTCTCACTGAGCTAAACTCAAGGTGTCAGTAGACTGACCACAAGTACTGTTTGAAACAGAACAGTGCCATTATTTTCTGTCCTGCTTAAAACAGGATGTCTCGTTAGCCTACTTTATGATCTTGAGTTCATTGTCCCCCCCTCCTCTAAGATCATAACTCCTTTTCCCCTGTATCTTAAAAATCTCTCTTGGACCATCCACATGCTGTCCAAGTATCTTCCTCCTGAAATGCATAAAGAATCACATAAACAAATAAAAGAAACCCTTAAACTTTACCATTCTCCACTTCTTTCCTAAATAAACCAACACTTCCTTTTGCTACCACTGTTTGTTTGTTTTTCAATGGCATCACATTTGTCCCATTTACAGGCCTGATTCTCAAAACCACACCCACTCCTTGGTCTTTGCCTTCTCATACCTCCTCCCTCCCAATCCCAATATCTACTTTGCTACTAAGACCAGAATTTTAGCAAAGTCTCTTGGGTCTTTGTGTGTGTTTCCATTTCTTTCTACAAACCATCTAATTGAAGTTTTTAACCATCTTTACTTAGCTGAATTAGCTTGATTACAGGGTTATTTCTCTCTTGTTTATCTAACACTCCCACTTACCATGGCCAAATGATGCCTCTTAAATCTCAACTTTGATTATTTCTCACAATTGCTAAAAAACTCTCAATGACATCCCATTGATTGAAAAATTAAGCATAAAATTTTTATTTTGACACTTCAGGTTTTCCACAGTGTGGCCTCAACCTCCCTTTTTGGAATCATCAACCACCGACTCCCTTAGCTGCAGAGAACATGAACTTTTCACTGTCGCTAGAGCATACCATGCATTTTCTTACCAAGTGATTCTGTTTAGTCTACTTTCTATGCCTAGTGTCCCTACCAGTTGAAATTGCCAACCAAGACTCATCTTAATATTTTTACCTCCCTATTTAGTTCCGTTCAATTCAGCTAACATTTATTGAGGACTATGTGTAGTGCATATTAGGAGGCAATATAAGTATACAATAGGGAATAAAGGTGAGTTCTGCCTTCAAGGGGCTGGTATTATTTTTCAGAAGACATTGCTAACATAAATTTGTTCAGATTTTTGCCACTGTGTACTAAATGCATAGCTAGAGTCTGTCACACAGATTATGCAATGCATGTTTCTTGAATGGCTGAATGATTGTTACATGAGATACAAACATAATGCCTATTATGCATAGTGCATACTACAGAACAGAGATTCATTTCAACTGGGAGCCCTTCTGGGAAGACCTAAAGAAGAAGTTGAATTTCCAGCAGAGGGAGGCCCTACAGTGTAGAGGTAAAGATCCTGGGCCTAACATAAAGTTAGGCTAGATGCTGCCATTCTAAAAGTACACCTGCCAGGTAAAGGCAGCCTGGGACAAACAATCTTCTCTCTTCCAAAAATTTCCACTTTGTTTCTTGGGCCAGTTTTTTGTGCAGAATCTTTTCTCTCATCTTTCCTCTTACTATCTTTCCTGCACTTCCGGAAACCTTTCTGTCCCAAGAAAATTGCAAACCATTTTGCATAGAAAAGCCTTCATAGCCTAAAGGAGAAAGATTTGACTTCGTTATGTAATATACTTTGGCCCCGTTTATCTTGACACCAGGGGACCTTGCCTTTCCTTTAAGCATTTTGCAAAGCAAAGAAGCAGTTTTCTCCATTTGCCATCCTTAAATGAGGAAACCTGACTCCATTTATGATGGGAGCAAGTAGAGAGCTGAGCCACTGTAATCAGAGTGACACTAATAGAAACATGTATCTAACATTTACTATGTATTAGGAGGCACTACGAACATTATCTCATTTGATTCACACAGCACACTTTGGGAGTATGTATTATTGGAATCATAACCTTCATTCTACAGACAGGCAAACTGAGGCTTATAGAGGCTTTGTAACTTGCCTATGGCCACACACCTAACCCCTGGTGGAGACAGGATTTGAACCCAAGTCTTTTGGCTTCCTAGTTCACCTGCTTGACCAATACACAAGAGGTTGCCTCATAATAATAGGCTGTTGGTTTTAGAAGCTCATTTGGATAAATAGATACTGCAGTACATCTCTGGAGCCATTCTTCTAGGTTATGTAAATGATAAAGATGGCATTAAAAGCTACTAACAAATGAATAAACAACCTACTTTATTAGCAAGAGAAACTGGACTGATAGTCACTTAAGCAATGGAAATTTAGGCAATATAATCTGATACTCCCCAGTTCACCATCCCACACACACCCTGCCTCACCCCTTCGCGGGCCTTCAGGTTTGCTGACAGCCTTCGGTGCCTTGTCTGTAGCAACTGAACTGAGGATGAAAGGATTTTTTTCTCTAGAAGAAAACTTTTCTTCTGACTAAATCTTTTCACTTTTATTCACCATAGCATTTAATATATTGAGTGTTTTACAATGGGTGCCCCGAAGGTCTGAGTGCAGTTTTAAACTTGAGTACCTTCAGAAGAATATATGTTATAAACTTACAAAAAAAATTCATCTTAATTTTTTAACTTTTTTTGTACAGTTACTACATTTCATTATTTTTGGGAATAACACATTTAATTTTTATTTTTCCCCTCTAATTGAAGATCATAATTATTGACTAAAACAGAAAAAATTAAAACAAAACATTAATTAGTCAAATTTACCAAAATACTTTAAAAAGAATCAAAATAATAACACTTTCAAATGATTTGTTGTGTTGTTGTTGTTGTTGTTTGTAACATACACACTTTTGAAGTGATCGAAGCTTAAAACTACATTAAGAGTTTTGGGATATCCTGCACATAGCAAGTAAATTGCTGTAGCTGAATTTACTTCCCAACTAACAACAATACTCAAACTTTTTTTGGAAAATAATCATTTCACTGAAATATCTAAAATATTATAAAACCTTAGATTAATCAACAATGTGATGATCACTGCGCAAAGTTTTTATCCATCTCTCTTCATAGCACTAAAACTAATGTTAAAAAAGAATTCATAATGATGAGCACATGAATATTTGTATCTTAAAGCCATCTTTTCTAGAACTGATTTATGAACAGTGTTGTTTGAAAAAAACATCATACTTATATACCTACTCCACAGGTCAGTTAAACTCGATCTTTAATTATATAGGGCTATACATTATTTTTATTTTTATTTTTTTTGTTGTTTTTTTTTGTTTGTTTTTAAATATATTTTTATTTTTTTATTTATTTTTGACAGAGGAGAGAGAGAGGGAGAGATACAGAAACATAGAGAGAACTGAACTGGGGGAGCTCCCAGTTCAGCACATGGTTCCGCACGGGCCGGGGCCAGGATTCGATCCCTGGTCCCTGGTGCTGCAAAGTGAGTGCCTAACCCACTGAGCCATCCCGGCTTCCCCTATACATTATTTTTAGAAGTAAGGGCTGAAAATGACTTTATTCATTGCTAAATTGATATTTTATGCAATTAGTTCTTAGTAGTAATTGTAAAAATGAGATTTATCTGAAGACATTAAATTACTATTTTTCTAATAAAATAATTAAATCTGTGTACAAGCAATTGAAATATAAATAAATAACCACACCTTCAGTTCTATTGCCTCTTTTTCAGATTCTCCTGTCAGGTAGGCTGAGACAGGGATTTATTCACAAGGCAAACAACAGAACTTAACTACAGATGGGCAGGCAAGGGGTAAGAGAGTGGAGTGTTATCTCTGCAGGAGCTCAGAGATAAAACTTCAGATTTCAGGGACCAGGAATTTTTAGTTTGAGTGATTACTATATGCCAGCTGTTTTCACAAACATCATCTTATATTAATCTTGTGGGGCAAGAATCCTTAACCATATTTTATAGAGGAAGAAACAAATTTTCAGAGAGGCAAGAGACTGGTCCAAGATTATATAGACAACTAATAAAGCTAGAGTCTTACTCAGCGGCTTGTGGCTGGCACCTGTTGGTGGCAAGAACACCAATTGAGACACCAATTGAGAAATGCAGCTTTATCCAGCTAAGATCAGAGAAGAATTTGTGTTCTAATGTCCCCTTACCAGTTGACCCTTGCTGAAGACAGCTCTCTAAATTCACTACGAGAAACGTGAGTCAAATATAGGGTGATAGGAGAACTGCTTCTGGGTAGTGAGCACACCACGCAACAATTCGATGATGTATTATAGACTTGTACGTTTGAAAGCTATATAATTTTACTAACCAACGTCACCCCAACAAATTTAGTAATAAAATGAAATTAAAATAATAAATAATTTGCCATGGATTAATATATTGCTGCCCATCCATTGCATATTCACACTATTGAAAGATTATTTTTGCTTTCTTTCCTGTTCCTTTATTACTTATTCATTTTAAATATTGATTATTGTTATTGTTAATATTGGATTTTGCCCTTTTGTTCCTCCATTTTGATCAGTGTAATGACTGAGTTTGAAACTTGAGGGGATTCCGGGATAGCTCGGTGGATGAGCACTTGCCTCGCAATCTCGAGGTCTGGGTTTCAATTCCCAGCCCCAGCCTGTGCAAACTCATATGCTGAACTGTAGCTCAACTGGTAACCCCCAGGATGGCACAGTGTGGAAGGTTTTCACCTCCCATGCAGGAGGCCCCCGGTTTGGTTGCTATACCACATGGCCCCACATCCACCTGTGTGGAATGAAATTATGTCACAACTAATCACGTACAACTATGGACACTGTTCTGGGCCCTCCCCTCTTCTCTCTCTCTGTCTCTCTCTCTCTCTCTGTCTCTCTCTCTCTCTCTCTCTCTTTCTCTCTCTACTCTCAAACAATAAAATAAATATTTAAAATGGGAAGCTTACTTTTTATCCTCCACATTCCCCAAGATGAGCTCCCCAACCCTCTGTCACTTCAGCCACAGGAGGCTGGCAGCGCTGAGCCAACCCCCATGGAGACAAGAACTGTTTTTTCTAAAATGAAGGAGTTACATTTCACTAGAACTTAGTGAAATTTAGAATTTCATGAATCTTAATAAAGAGATGAGGATCAAAACATCTTTTTTTTAATTACAGTACCTTTCCCCACAGTAAGAGGGATAGGTTCTAAGAATTTACCTCTTTCTCATTATGAAAATCCAGTGAATATTGTGGCTTGTCATAACAAGAACCAAGACAGCAGGAGAAGTACTGAGATGGGCAAAGGGGGTTGTGGGTGTGTGGTGGTGGTGGTGGTGGTGGTGTGTGTGTGTGTGTGTGTGTGTGTGTGTGTGTGTGTGTTGAGAAAAGAGGGTTGGGAAGTGGAGAGAAAAGAAAGAATAAGTAAGAAGACAGGTTGAGTAGCAAAGCGGGTGGAAGCCGTCAGAACTGAATTAGGAGCGCCTGAGGTTTGCTGCTTCCAAATTAGTCCTAATCACGTTATTTGAGTGTACGTAATGGGTCTGGTGCCTTTTGTCCAAATGATGCTGACACGTGTCTGTCCAAGTAAATGAATGCTTCCATCTCCACTGACTCATTTCATAGAATGACAAGCTCATGTGCTGACTAGAGCAGAGAGGAGGAGGAGCCTCAACAGTAGCAGAAGGCAGCCAGCGACATAGTGCGATTTATCAACCCTTCCCCTTGCCATGGGATAGACCCAAACTTCGTGTTCTGTGTGTGGCTGGCTCTGCCTCATCTCCCTCCATCTTTGTCTTCCTATTGCACATCTTATGAGCTAACCATATTATCAGGGTGGGCTGATAAATGTTGCCTGCACTGTAATATTTTTTGTTGCAGTAGATATATTTGGATATATAACAGGTTCTGTGTAGTCACATGGTATTTCCCCTTCATCATTCTTTTTTTTTTTTTTAATATTTATTTTTATTGTTTTTTACAGAGACAGAGAGAACGGGGAGGGCCTAGAGCAGTCTTCACAGTGGTGCATCATTAGTTTTTGACATGGTTTCATTCCGTAGGTAGGTGGGGGGCTGCGCAGGGCAGGAACTGCACTGGGGGCCTCCCACATGGGGAGCACGCCAGAGATGGGAGTTGAACCAGGGGCCTCCCACATGGAAAGCTCACCCTGGTGAGAACCGAACTGGGAGCACAATCCAAGTTCAGCATATGGGTCCACACAGGCTGGGGCCAGGATACAATCCTCAGACCCCGGGGCCGCAAACAAATGCTCATCCAGCTGAGCCATCCTGGTATCCCCTACCTTCAGCATTCTTGGCCTTGCTCATAGATGCTTATCATTTTCACCCCGTGCACATTGAAATGACCTGGGCTGGGAAGGTGATTCCTTAGGGCAGTATTCCAGGGACTACCTTCTGTTCTTGGGGTCAAAATGATGGACCCAAGTGTCATCACCTGTCATATAATCTCCTTTAAAAAGTCTCCACCCTCTCTTTAAAAAAATTTCTAAATAATTGGAGGAACTTTTTTCTGCTGTTAAGAATTCAATAACAGCGTGTCATTTGAACCAAACGCCTAGGCACTCTTTCCTTTTGATGTGCTTTGGGTGAAAAATGTAAGCATCTGTATGTGGAAGGTCAAGAATGATGGAGGGAGATACCATGTGACTGTGCAGAACCAGTTACATCTAGATACGTTTAATGTAACAAAAAAATAATAATAATAATCAGCCCACCTCATCATTTTCTTAAGAGTGTTAGTTATATTTCATGCTATTTCTTGCCTTTCAACCTTTGTATATCCTGTCCTCTTTACTCAAAAAGTCTTGATTCTCTTACCTACAGAGTGAACTTTTATTTTCCTTCTAAGACATGAATCAAAATTCATGTTCCCCAACTAGAATATAAACTGTGATGGAGTAGAGACCTTGCTTTCTTGTTCGTGGATACATACCCAGGGGCAAGAGTAGTGTCCTACACTTAGCTCCTTTCAGTCAATGTTGGATGGATGGATGGATGGATGGATGGATGGATGGATGGATGGACAGACAACTCAAAAAACTTTCCCTTAAGTCCCAGAAGTCCCTTTGAGCACAAGTAACTTCTTTCCTGATATCTTTTCAGCACTTTGTACACATCTTTATCAGGCCTTATTCCCAAGAGAATAAAATTTCCTGAAGGAAGTGTGTCTGTAGTTGTAGAGGGAGGCAGAGAGTGATGGGAGTAAAGGGAGGAGGTTTACAACCAGAATTCCTATCTAAGAAGGCTGGATTCTGTTAAATAAAGAGTTCCTACTATGCTATTAAATTTCTGAACATCCTATGGGTCTGTTCATATATTCTGTTGGGACCTGGATGCCTTCTCAGAAAGCAACGGGGAGAATTTGAAAGGATAGAACGAAGAAAGGAGGATGCTGGTGTGACTGGGAATCTAAGCTGGGACAGTGGAAGTTTGCTGTTAGTGACCAGGCTGAAAGACTTTGTAGATTTTGTAGGGGTTCAGAATGAGTCACCTCAAGATATGCCTCTGGGATATACAGATTATTTTGAGCTGAAGGCAACCAGTCCCTATGGGTGCAAGGGAAACTTCTGTTCCCCGATCCCCTTAACTACCCAGAAAAATTTGAATTAGGGGCCTTGCCCATTGTAAGCGATGATGAGAAAATCTTTTTAAAACTGTCTCTGGGGTGGAACAAACTTCTAATTACTGAAAATCAGCTCATCTTATTGTCCTGCAATGACCTTCCTCCCCTCTGAAGCCCCAAGGTAATCCTTAGTTCAGAACATCATAAATGCTTCAATTTTCTTTTTTAGTCATTGAACCTCTCCTGTATGTGGAGTCGCTGACTCTCATGTATTCAGGGTTGCCACACATATGTATGTAATTAAATTTGATCATTTTTTGTTGCTAGTCTGTCTTGTGTCTATTTGATTATTAGACCAGTTGTAAGAACATTGAGAGGAAAGTTTTCTCCTTCCCTATAATTTGAAGATATTTGTCTTTCTGCAATGTAAATCTTCCTTCTGTCTCCCTAAGTCTTCACTGAGTCCTATATCATATGCTTAGAATGAAAGATTCAGCAGGGAGAAGGGTAGACACTCACACTTTTGCCAAGTGATTCATCAGGAAACTCAGGAACTCAGAAAAAGCAGGAATTTTAATTAGAATACACTGTAAGCCTCCTGGAAATAGTTTTGTGTTTTGTTTTGTTTTTTAAGATTTACTTTATCATTTTTGACAGAGACAGAGAGAGATGGAGAGAAGGGGGAGGACCCAGGGCAGTCTCCATAGTTGCATGTAATCAGTTTTCAACATAGTTTCATTCCATACAGGTGGGCAGGGGGCTGCACAGGACAGGAACTGAACCCAGTTATTTTAAGGTGGGCTTTGAACTCCCATCAGGCATGGAATGAGGTGCAAGACAATCCCATCTAGTTACCATATTTTTCTGTGTATAATACTTCTGTCTAAAATAGTTACACAAAAATTGGGGGTCACTTCATACACGGGAGTAAACTATGTATTGATTTCTTAACATTGGCTTGGAATAATAGTGGTTGTCTTGTACATGGGGGCGCCTTATATACAGAAAAGTATGGTATTTGGGTCTAGGAAAGGTCCAAATAATGGCTAAGCTAACTCTTAGAAGCCTCTCAATAAATTTGTTTGAAAAAAAGAAAGAATGAAAGAAAACAAGCAAGGAAAGAAATGAGGATAGAGGAAAAAGAAAGATGTATTATAAATACATTTACCTTATTGTAAGAACTGAGTCCTCTTTTTATATTCAGATCTTTATTTTAAAATCTGATCGGACAATTTGGTGTTTTTCCACCAAGTTGAGGAACAGAAAGTTTCACAGTCTTGAGAATCTTGCTTACACGCTGCATTTGTGAGAGCCTTAGCAGCCATTGCTGTCTTTGTTAGATGATTTCTTAGCTTTTTTTTTTTGTTGTTACTTGACAAACAAGTTAAGTTTGTCCTAATTGAGCCGGTCAAGCAAACTCAAGAAGATTCTGGAGGCTTTGCTAGAAATAAATGACAGAGATTTATTCAAGAGCCTTAGAGTTTTTAAATTGTAAACCCCACTAAGTGAAAATCCAGAAATATTCCAAAGACGAAAGAAACACTAAAGGTTCTAAAAGCAAAAAGTACATTCTTGAGGATTATTAGTCCTGCATTCTTAACCTTAGAATTGGTCCAGCATAGTTATGAGATGTCAGGCAGGACCATCTAATTAATGGTTATCAATTAGATGATCCAGAATATGGGCACCTGGAGTTCTGGTCACCATCAGTGGTCTGGGTGATAGATTTCAGGTGGATGTAAACGTAAGCCCTTCAGGGAGTACCTAGAGGGCTCCCTGGAGGTCCAGATGTATATCCAGCCAATGACACAGGACCGGAAAGTTAAAAAAAGTTTAAGTTCCTAAGCTAGTTAAAATAAGAATGGAATCTTTTCTCATGTATCAACCTTCGTAATGTTAATATTTCTAGCAGCCCAGCTAAATTTACTCTATTTTATATGTTCTCCATCCTCACTCCTTTCTCAAGCCTTTCTGATTCCTCTTAGCCAATATATTAGCAAGAGATGAACCAGCCACCGCCTTCTGGAATTGGACTGCATAGTAGAGTCTTTTCTTTTGAATTTCTTCAGGCTGTCCTTTTTTTGTGTTTTCAGTTCAGTTTATCTGCCAAGGATGCCTCTTAGAAAGGAATGCTGACTTGCATTTTGCATTAAAAAATTGGAAGAAAAGGAATGCTGACTTGCATTTTGCATTAAAAAATTGGAAAGTGGGAAGCCAGGACATCTCAGTAGGTTGAGTGCTCACATTGAAGCCCCAGGGTCCAAGGATCAAGTCATGGTCCCAGCCCGGCTCATTTGGACCCATATGCTGAACTGGGGTGTGCTTCCCACCCCAGTTTGGTTCTTACCTGGTCCAGCTTTCCGTGTTGGAAACCCCCGCCCCCAGTTCAGCTCCTGCCCAGGGCATGCCTCCCATATGGAAAGCCCCCAGCCCATTTCCCACCCTGCACGGTCCCCACCCACCTGTGTGGAACGAAACCATGTTGAAAACCGATGATGTGCAACTATGAAGGCTGCTCTGGGCCCTCCCCCTTCTCTCTGTCTCTCTGTCTCTCACTGTATTAAAAATAATAAAACTAATCTTTTTAAAAAATAAATAAAAAGAAAAAAAAAAGAAATTGGAAAGCCTTTCAGTCGACCCTGATGTAGAGCCTCCTCTGTCCAGGGTGGACCTTGTACCCATCCGAACCACCAAGCTTGATTTTCACAGCTGTGACTGCAGAGCAAGAGGAAAAATGTCAAGGAGAAGAGCTGAGTCCTGATTACTTAGTGGAAATATGGAAATGAAAATTGTATCCTTGTAATGATAAGAGCTACTCCAAATTAGAAATTCACTCACAAACTGTCAGCAGAAGCTTCAGCAAAAGAAGGTGGAGGGGGATTTGGGATTTGTTTTGACCTCTCATTCACTGCCTCCCAGATGTTAAATGCTTCCCCCAAAACATTTGCATTGCCAAAAAAGCACCGTCCTAACACTAAAAGACTAGTGCAGGAATTTTGTGTGAGAGAATGGAGAGAAAGTTTTATGCACCTGGAACTTAAGGATTCTCTTCTTTCTCTTGGAGTCTATGAAGCACCCCCAGGATAAGACAGTCATTGGAGCACTTTAGCCTTGCACTCTTGCTCCCTTTCCCTCTGTAAGTCCTTCTGCCCAATATTGAGCACATGGAAGAACTCAATAACTAACTGCATGTTCACTGTGTACATACTCTCCACCATTTCTCCACACCATCCTTTATCCATGTTCATGGTCCTAACTTAGGACGTGGGTGTCTCCCACCTTATTCCCGGGCTCCCAGAATATCTTCCTGATGGAACTAACCATTTACTTCCTCTCAATCCATTTCCACCTTACCATCAACTAATCTTAAAATTTCATTTTAATTTTGCTCTCACCTGTGTTGTCCTGTGAAGAACTAACTATGATCTCTGCATCAGCATGTTTCCTGGGTTTGTTCCTCAAGTTCCTCCTCCCTTGGGTAATGTAGTTCTTCCTATTTTCTAGACTGAGTGCTTTTTATACTTCCCTGCTACTAGAATTACTTGTTTGTATGTCTGTTTCCACACAAAATCAGGCCCTCCGAGGACACAACCATGCCTTAATTCTCTGCAGCTCTGGCCCAATGCACACACTCCATGATTATTTGTTAAATTGATTATGAGCATAAAGCAAGCTTGTCCACCTTTGGCCCATGGGCCACACGTGGCCTAGGACAGCTTTGAATGCCACACAACACAAATTTGTAAACTTTTAAAAAACATTACGATGGGGAAGCCAGGATGGCTCAGCAGGTTGAGCACTAGTCTTGTAGTCCTAGGGTCTGAAGATTGAATCCTGGCCCCAGTACATGAGGTCACACCTCCCATGCAGGAGGCTCCCAGCCCAGTTTTTACCCTGTGCGGCCCCATGCCCAGTTGTGTGGAATGAAACTGTTGAAAACTGATAACATACAACTATGGAGACTGCTCTGGGCCCTCCTCCTTCTCTCTGTCTCTCTCTCTATAAAAAACAATAAAATAAATCTAAAAAAATTATGAGTGTTGTATGTAATTTTTTTTTTTTTTTTTTTTTTTAGCTCATTCACTATTTTTAATGTTAGTGTATTTTATGTGTGGTACAGGGAAGCCAAAAGGTTGGACACCCCTAAAATAAATTTAAAAATTTTAAAGTAACTAGGAAGCTACAATATTCAAAGCACCCTACAATTTGGAGTGAGACAATTGTGGTGTAGTAGAAAAAATAAAAATTGGGGACTAGATCAAGTCATGTTTCAGTCTAATCCCTGTGCCAGAGTACCGTGTGGAACAAGTTTCATACCCTCCCTGGGCTTCAGGTACTTCATTTGGTTAATATGAGGGTGGGGTGCAACGGTCTGGTTTCAAATCCTGGCTTGAGCACTTGCCATCTTTGAGATTGCATGCAGGTTACTTCCCCTCTTTGCACTTTACTTTGTCCATCTGTAAACAAGAAAATCATGGTAACCTATCTCACAAAGTTGTTTGTGAAGATCAGATAGGATATTATATGTCATAGTCATATGCTTAGGGCAGTGCCTGTTCCTGAGAGTGCAGAATTAATGTTGCCCCTCCCTCGTTACCGCAACATCCAAGCACACCTCATAACTTTAAGCCTCTTACCTTTGTTCATGTTCTTCCTTTCTTACTATTTCCATCAAAATCCTACACAAGTGTTTTCTAATTTTGCAAACCAGAATTTTTAGCTTCCTTGTATTTGTTTTTGTTTCATTTTGTTTTTTATTGTTTGAGAGAAGGTATATGAGAGGGGCGGGGGGCCCAGAACAGTGTCCATAGTTGTATATCATTAGCTATGACGTGATTTCATTTCACACAGGTGAATGTGGGCCCATGTGGGGTGGGAAATGTACTGGGGGCCTCCCGCATGGGAGGCAAGAATCTTCGCTGCCATCCCAGTGGTTACCAGTTGCGCTGCAGTTAAGCCTATGGGTTTGCACAGGCCGGGGCCAGAATTTGATCCCTAGACCTCATGGTTACAAGGCAAGTGCTCAATATTTTGAGCTATCCTGATATCCCTGGTTTTTATTTAACATCTATTCAGTATTTATGAGAAGCAACATAACAAGTATCCCCACATTTGACTCATCCTCAGTGGTAGTTGCAGAAAATACATATTCACTATCATATCCCAGAACTTCTGAATCTTAAGATGTTCATTTTTAATAATGTGCCTAGTTTATGATGAACAAGTTTGAGAAGAATTGTCATACAGCATAGCTCTCAAATACCCTGGCTTTCAAGTCAGACCTATTTACTTTTTCAATCTCTCTTTTTACAAAACTCCAAGACCTGGATAAGATTCTTAACTTCCCTAAGTCTCAGCTTAGAGCTTTATCCTTACCTGTTATATGGGAATAATCATTGTACCTATTTAGTAGGATTGTGGTAAGGATGAAATAAGATATTATGTAACACATTTACCACAATGCCTGGCAGAGTAAATGCCCAGGCAATGTAAAGCTGTATCCTGCCCACTGTGTGCTAGCTAATACTTGGTATACTACTTCTACCCTCCTTGTCAAGATATCAGTATCTTCATTTTGTAGACAATACTGAATTACATATACTGAATGATTATTATGAGAAAACAGGTTCATAGAATTCAGCTTTCTCATATAAGATTATGAAGTCAGCCAATGGCAGAGTCAAGATATCATTCAAATATACTTTGCTTCAGAGCCCACCATCTCGACACTATACCACACTGACACTTACACACAAGCTCTGCTTTATACAGCTATAGTGTTGCTTTTGTGTTAGATGTCTCAAGGTATCTTGTCTGTGTCAAGTTTTCCACTTAATGCATCACGTCTTATCACCCCTGTAGAGCAGTGGTTTTCAACTGGGGGCAATTTCCCCCTAGAGGACGTTTGTAAATGTCTGGAGTTATCTGGGGGTAGAGGAGAGGGAGTTGGGGGAGAGCTACTAGCATCTAGTGCAGGGGTTCCCAACCTTTTTATACCCTAGGGCGCATTCTAAAATATCGGTAGGGCGGCGGGCACCAGCTATTTCTAAGGATATTTATTATTGAACAAGAATAAAAAATAATAAACAAAAATAATTTTAAAATAATACATTTATTGTACAAATTATAGGCACACAAAGAAACATATATACAAAACGTAATACAAAGTAAATAAAAAAACACACGTATAATAAAATCATTTAAAAAAACATAAAAGTAACCATAAAAAAAACCAATCTGTCAGTGTGATCTTTGGCATTGCATTTTATTGGCCAGTGCCTCGTAATTAGGAGAGTATGACGACAACCCTGTTAGCAAACAATTATTAAGATGCTCATCGGTAAGTCTATATTGTGACTTATTGTGATCTATATCGTGATTTTATTAAATTCATGTTTGAAAACAAAGATTCGCATAAATACGTTGACCCGAAAAACGATTTGATTTTATATGCCGCTTTTTTTAAAAATGGGAACCTTTCTTTGTCGACTATGTTCCATAAGTCCTCGGATATTAAGGATTTTAGCAAAATATCGTTCTTAAGGTTCAAAATTTCTAACTCTAGCTCTTCTGTTTTCCCCTGACCAAGGTCTGCAATATATGCGGCTAGTTCTATTACATTTATTTGGCAAGTAAAAGGATTGATACA
>PVKE010030883.1:0-19372 GCA_004027555.1 Craseonycteris thonglongyai
TCAGCACTATTTATAAGTCCTGATTCTGGTTTTTAACAAGCTATTTGTTCATTTATATTTAGTTTTAGATAACTTGTGTTTATGTACATAGTGTACATTATAACTGATAGAAAACACTGTATTTTGTAGAAATGACTTCTTACGTCCAAAAGAAATAATCATTGATTCTATATGCAACATGGATTTTTAAAAGAAACCTGATGTCTAAGTGTGGATTTTTCTTTCTCCAGCATAATTATGTTGAGTGTTTTCTTAGCTTTTTGGGGGTGGGGAGGTCTGTATAGAGAACGATTGTGCAGTGGAGTCTACCATTTGATTTTACTTCAGCACTGACCCCTTTTTATCAGGAATTTACATTTTCCTGGATCACTGAGGCATTTTAAGATGTTTACTTTAAAATTTTTACTGGGGTAAGAACGAATTAATTTGTCTTTTAAAGCACTTCTCCGAGCCAGTAAGCAGAATTCGGCTTTAAAAAAAAGAAGAGCTAGAGAACTGTGTGACAGTCAGCTCTCCCTATCCATGGGCTCAGCACCCACATTCAGCCAACCAGGGGTTTAGAATATTTGAAAACCATGTTAACATTGTTGCCGATAGGCCTACAATGGATGGTTGTGTTTGTCTGTACTAAGTATGTACAGACTTTGCTTGTTATTATTCCCTAACTAGACAACATAACAACTGTTTATATAGCATTACATTGTATGAGGTATTATAACCTAGAAGTGACTTCAAGTTAATGGACTGATATGTGTAAGTTATGAAAACACAACGCCATTTTATGGAGACATGAGCATCGGTGGGGGTGGAACCAATCTCCCTAGGACACTGAGGGATGACTGGACTATTTGTTATATCATTAATAGGACAAGACTGTTTGCCAGATCCATTCTTTTTTTTTTAATTGGGTAGGAAACCCAATATAAAACTAGTCAATATTTGACAATGTGGTATTACCAAATTAAGAGAATACTGAGTGTATTCATATTTTTTCTATATTGAATAAACAATGTAACAGATACAATGCAAATAAAAGTGGTATGACCAGTGTTTGTCTTCTCTTTTGTTATATAACTTTGTAACTTTCTAATTTGTCAAAGTAGTATTACTATTTATAGACCAGTTCTAAAGTTGATATAAAAACCAGGAGCCAAGCATTGTTCTAAAGCACTGTCTTACTGACCCTCACACAGTTCTGAGGTAGCAGCTACTAACAAGGTTATATGATACAGCAGGGAGTCAAAGCAGACAATTCTATAGCCTGTAACCATTGATTATGAAAGGCTACCTGATTTTATCATAACAACTTAGCAATCACTGTCATTTAAGTATATTCTAACTTGACTAACAATATTTCATCCAAGTAGCATGCTTTCTCCCCGCATGCTAAGTTCTATTACCACGTGCAGTAACATTACCATTAATAGCCTCTTTCAACCCAAAGGACAGTTCTATAGATATTCCTACATGTTCCCTGTATGAAGTATGTAATAGACCCAGAGCAATTCAGGTTTACTGAGATACTATAAAAGTCCACAATGTATAGTAAATTTGGAATTTGAAGAAATTAAAGAACAGTCTAAAATCACCAAGCATTGTCAGTACACCAAACCATTCTGCATTGGTCACTTTGTAAGAAAGACAGCTACCCACTACTGTGAAGAGATCTAAAAGCAGTTGTCAGTTTAAAAGTAGCAATAGCACATATGATGAAAAGTGATGTTCCATAATAAAGCACCTCAAACAAATCTAAGTCCCAAGACTACACCATCATCATTTTCTGCAGTTAAAAGTGGGGAGTTACATATTCCAGGAACAGAAAGGCTAATTCCTTGTTAGAGAGTAGCTGGTCCCATCACAGCCCTAACTCGGCAACGCAGGCAGCCTGGTCTTGGTAGTGCAGCTTTCTGAGGCACCACAATCTTCTGACGGGACTAACTACTCAGAATATGGTAGCTCAGACCTAAATTGCAAGTTAAAAATCACTAATTAAGTTAGACTCCATTGCTGAATAAAAGAAAGGAAAATTTCATTGGTAGTGGTTTTAAAATATTTAATAGTCTGTCTTTGAAATCCAAAATAATGCGATTCTTACAAGTTATGTGCCACATAAAGCAGGTGTTATTTTTTGAGAAGTGCAGGTGATACTGAAAACAGCACTGAGGTATTTTTTATTTTTAAAATTGAATAAGGAAACAAGTCAATCTAATTTTTACATTTACAAAAAAACAAAACAATGCTACTGCTTGGCTCTTTTGCTTTAATTTTAGGTTCTGAATACAAGAGTATGGGAAAGAGCATTATAATAGTACATGTGGTTTTAAAAAACAATGCACATCATAACCTGGGAAAATGATCATGTAGCAATAGGCCTGAGTGAAGAAGGCTAATCACACATTTTGCCTCTTCTCAAAGGATAGCTTTGAATAACAGTGTAATAACAAATTAAAATGGCAATATTAAATTGGTAACAAAATGACCAACATTTTATACAATATTGTATTTCTACACATAGCTCAGGAAAATTAGCAGAGAACCTAATATAGCACCATTGAAACCATTCATTATACTTTTGTGCTGTGCAATTTAGGATTTGGGCTGAAGATAATACCTGGAAAATGTCAATTTGGGTTTCAATTAAATGTTTGCTTTAGGAAAACTAGGTATTCTTATCTCAAGATTAGTTATAGCTCCACCCTTTCAAAATTAAGATTTTATTTAAAACCAAGAACCAAGCAGTAAGGACAGCAATGTAGCACGTAAGAACCACACAAAACATTAGAAAGAATTTGGTGTGTGTTTTTAAGCTACCAACTGATGTTAACAATGAGAAATGTACAAAGATAAAACTTTTTTGCACTAACTGGTTTCAATACAGCACTGAATTTACCTCATCTTTGGGCTTCAATCTTTACATAGAGTGAATGTTCAAGTGCCATACAGAGGTCCTTCCCAACTTCACCACAGTAAAACATTTTTTCGAACTAATTCTAGAATTGTCTAAATTATAGCTGTTCTGGCTGACATAGCTATTGATAAAGAAAAAGGACATTTTTCCTGGCCTTTTCAAAATTTTTGCTTGATGAATGCCTATATAATACATCAATCTGAAGATAACACAGCTTTTCCTACCTTTTAACACTAGTAATGGCACAGCTACTGCCAGTAGTGAATTTGTACCAGTACAGGCCTACTCAGAAACACCTACATAAAACATTTGAATGTCGTTTTTACAGTGATGTCACAGTTTGTTTCCTCAAGTTTTTTAACAGCATATACAATGAAAACATCACATCTTCAATTTAACCCTCAGAGTTACCGGTAAACATTTTTTACATCATCAAATCCAACTTGTGGTTGACTTGCTTTAATTACCATTTTGTAAGGGATCCCAAAAGCTAGACAGTGTGCCCTGGCCTGTGAGACTAAAGAGCTACTGTGGGAACCCCAAAGTGGAGAATTCTGTTCCAATGCACACCAGCAAGAAAGTATCCAATTTCTAGGCTTCCAATGTTTAAATTCTGCTTTACTGGACAGTGCTGTGTGTGGAGGTTTTGTTTTTAAGGACCAAGCAACATTACAGAGACAGCAAACATTTTCTGTAGAAAAGTTTGCAGTGTGTACATTGTTCTACATTTTAAAGACTTGAAATATATTTTAATATGGATATGACAGTAACAGCCATGAGAAGATGCTGATCGTTTTACTAAAATTTCCCCATTGGGTTCAACAGGCAATGTGTGCCTCTGATTCTGTCGTACTGGCATTTGGCTGTGTTGGGGAAGTAATATAAAAAGTGCCCCCAAAATAGAAAAGGCAGCAAGTGAAACTAGAAAAAGGGTGGAGCTCAATGAAGCAGTTTTGAAAGGAGTTACCTTTATTGTTTTTCTTAAATGAGTTGAGAACTAGAGGGACGTGCAGGGGCATCAGATCTGGGCCCTCCACTGCTGTCCCCAAGCAGAACATTTATGTGGACTGCTCATAAGGAGTCGTCATGAGGGCTAGAGACTGCACCCCAGGGAAGAACTAGTTCTCTAAGTAAAAGATTACAAGGCAAAACAACAAACCACAAATTAAACACACGACACTGTGAAATCACTTTGATGAGAAAACAACACGAAAGATATTTAAAAATATAAATAAATACATGTAGCCGTTTTTATTCAAGAAACCCAGAGAACTGCTTACAAAGCAATTTCTTTAAAACCACTTTCTAAACTCTTCCATAAATACTCACTATTTGATTGTCACTTAGTGCAGCACCTCAGTGTTTGCTGGTGGTGGTGGTGGTGATAGAATTTCACTTAATAGTTCAAAAACTATATCCTATTTCATTAAAGAATGTTTCCCTAGGAAAACCCAGGCAGCTTACAAAATATTGTTAAATACTCAAAGCAGAACCTGTAGAGTATTATTTTATTTAAGAAAAACAAGGAATGTAGTGTTAAATTATGACATGGGGAAAATATGCAAAAGTCACAGAAAGTTTTAATTTTTAAATATCCACGTTTGTTTAATTTCTTGTGAGCTGTTCAATACTGTTTTAAATATCCTGAATTAATAACTGTACCAACAAGATTCATCCCCAGTGTTTCCACAGGAGTCATTAAGACCAAATTATACTTTTTTTCCCTTCAACCAAAGTAGTCTTTTTCTCAGTCTTTTGTGCAAAAATATTAACAAGAGCAATTCAAATGCAGATGCTGAAATGGCATGCCAACATTTCAGAGCACATTTAAAACACCCAGAATAATTCTTGAAATGACCCTATTCTAAAATATTACTAACAATCACTTTTAGGTTGGTTTTATACATCTATTCACACTGATGCAATTTTCCTAGACCTCTGAAAATAAACAGGCTCATTGGTCTCTTTTGGTGTCCACACAATAGGCAAGATAGGTTTACAATAGTGTCTAAATGAAACTAGCATCTACAATCTTTTGACTCTACCACATTCAAAACAAAACTCATTCATTTGGCTACCTTGAAATCACTCCCATAAACCTACTATGGTTCACTGGATCTAAACATTTCTCAGAAATGTGTCATTTTTAAATTTCACCTAAGTGATGATTTGGGGATCCTTTAGAAATGGTAATGCCTGTAAGATAACAAACTTTTATCAAAATGAATAATTGCAATAAAGTGCTTGTTACGTTTCAAAATGATGCTTGTAGACTGTGGTATGTTGTTTTAAGTGTGTGCTATTCCCTACATAAAGGATCCCCAGGCATGAGAGTTGGGTCTTCTCACCTGTCTCAGAAAGCAGCAGCACTATCTTTTGGTAGGCTGACAATAGGCACATTACCCATGCGGATGAGGCTATACTAGCTATGGCAAAAGGGAGGAAATTAGAAAAGTGGAAGGATGTGGAGGGTTCCTACTATATTCATAGTTATATACAAATATATTAAATATTCTATAAAAATAGTCTTTTCCTCTGCAGTTACTTCAGAAGCTCCTTTCAGAATGCTCACCCAACTCAAACAAACTTAAAAGATTCTCTTTCTCCAATCACTATTAAAATGGCAAGTGCCTTTGTGCTGTTTCTTTTCTATCTAAAAATTCCCAATCAGCTACTCCTGGCTAGATTCACTCAGCAATAGTAATATCCAGTGTTTATACCTTCCAACACTGACTCCTTAACAGGGTCACAGACATTGGAAAGGTTATAGACTTGAATAAATTTTACACAAATGTTCACCAATAAACTTTCAATCACCAAAGAAATGTAAAAGAAAAAAAAGTAGAAATGAGCAGTACTAGAGTAAAATGCATGCATTCATTCCACTTTTTGAAAAGTTCACCTCAATGTAGTGGAATCATTTTAAAACACATTGAGTAATATCCAGTTTAAAAAACCTCACCTGTGTTTAGGGCCCCCATTGAAGGCTTCATCTCCCTTCAACACACACTGCCCCTTCGCTGCACTCCTGCAGTGCCCTAACTGCAAGCAGACTGCTTTAAGGTGACGACCAATACTGTAGCACTTCTAAAGAATCCAAATAACATTTTCACTATTCCACACTGAGTATTCTATAACAAACCATTCAAAGTCACTGGCGTCCTTTTGTTACTAGTGTATATAGTATATTCCTGAACCAGATTTAAGTGACACAGAGCACAGGACTCAAATTACCCCCTCATCTTAGGACACTTTGGAGACCAAACTGTAGTATTTACTTTCATGCTACTGCCCCTTCTCCGATGTCTGCTTTTCCATCAATATTTTCCACTCAAAAAATGGAGCACTTTTGAGTGTCTAGGTTCTGGTTTGAGACCACTGCCAGCACCAGCTTACTAGTCCTCACCTGTAGGTGGTAAAACATGGACCTGCGCAGTGCTGTGGCAGTCCAGAGCCAGATGCTCACTGCAGGACAGTTAACATCTTCCTTATCTTCAATGGTTTCTTACCTAGAAAGTGCCACCTAGACTAAAACGTTTTTTAAAGAAATACTGACTGAGAGTAAAGCAGAGGGAAGACAATGATTTTTAACCCTTTTAGTGCGATGGCCGATATATCGGCTTTTGCATCTTGGGCGAAAAGTGTAGCGGGCCAATATATCAGCTTATACATAGACTATTTAAATTACCCTTTGCATTTTTCCGCTAGTACCACGGGCACAAGGTAGCACTAAGAGGATTAAGTAACTGAAAGGTGTTCCTATTTGGTGTTTCTTCATGACTTAGATTTAGAATTTTATTTAACAACTAGCTACAGAAATGTACGAAGAACAGGCAACAGCTGAATCTTCATCAGAATGCTCAAATATCCATGCAGAAGTGGGCAGGAACAGTTTCACAATCTGTTTAGGAGAAGCAAGAGGAAAACAAGAAGGAGCTAAGAGGAAGTTGATGCTTACTGCCTCTTCCAACAACACTGCACACTGACAGCAAAGGAAAAGCAGCTTGCTGCTCCTTCAAATCTAGCGATCAATTCTAAGCAGACAAAAAATGAGCTGAGGACAACAGGAAGCATAAATGCAAAACTCTCTAGTTTTCTTTCCCATTTACCTTGTGCCTTGTCTTAGGCTTTGCTTTTGCCAATGTAAGTACACAGTACTCACAATTGACCATCTTTCTTGTAAGCATGGTAATTACAGGATAAACCTTAATAGTTTTCCATATCTTTTATTAGCTAAATCCATATCACTAGATATCACTAATAAATGAATGACTGAGGCACAACTCAGATACATGTGGAATGGCATGATAAGGTTAAGAAAGGCAATTTGAAAGGAGAGAAAGTACTGTTGTCATATTCTACAATATCAATTTTTGTCTGTATGTATGCTCAAGTATACACCTATTCTGACAACTATTCTTTTCATTCATGAGAAAGTCAGAAATCTATTCTGGATGATCATTTGGCTAGAAGAGGAGCTCTTTGATATGTTAATTACTGATTGGTATCTAGTGACACTTCTGTGATAGAAGGGTAGATACCAACTTTCTTTGGTTGTTTTCAACACTAATTTTCTAATTTAAGTGTGGCCTGGTGTAGTTTTCTACAGAAAGACAAAATAATCCCTTAAAGACGATAGCAAAGCTGAGGACAGAAAAGTCGTAAGAACTGATGTAGAGTTCCTCTGACTCCTTTATCTAGCAATTCTGTATTATGTTACTTTCACTGCTTAAAATCTTTCTGTTTAACAACCTCAGTTCTGTTATACATTTTCTTTTAAGGTCAATTTTTTAATTCAGTTTGCTGTTGTCCCTTTTCTCAATAATAATAATTTTTTATATTCTAATAAGATTATTTTCAATTAATTTTCCTTTGCTCTATCGCTGTAAATTTAAAGATTAGTACCATAAAATATATAAAATGTTTTTTTATGAATACAATTTCTGCTGGAATTTATTACCTTTAATATGATATTGCCAAATAAAATCTTAGTTCATGTTTAAAAAGCATGTGAGTTATAATATTCTAGTGATGTAGTGAAAGGAAAGATAATTTCCACTCCATTTTTCTTTGACTACTTAGCTTTAAAGGAAGATGTTAGTTTAGGAAAACAGTTTTGTGATAACATTAATGACTCTGATAGTGTTAGGATGTCATCTTTTATTTCTAAATTATTTCTACTTCCAGTCCAAGAGACTCAAAGCAGTCTTCATAGGAACTCAGGAAAATAATAATGGCACTGACACCCACATGCTATTAAAAATGTACTAAGGTTTCAAAACTGCTACTGAAACCAGACAATGAATTCAAGATGGTGAGTTATCACCTGAATCAAAATCAAGGCACTATGGGTTTGTTTTTTTTTCCCTCTCAAATAACCCTGAATCATTTCTGACTGAAAGAAGCATTGAAATTGTGAAGGATACTAAGAAGATTCCAACAAATTCTAAAAGTTAAAATTCCCACCAGTGAGAATGTTAAAAAGTGCCTAAAATGTTTTGTGTGCAAATTTTACTCCTAAAACTGAAACATTCATGAAATTACTTTCAGGCTTATTAAAAACCATTTACATAACTATTTCCAACTATGAACTATATCAAAATATGTGATCAAAACTCCCAACCTTCCAAAATAAAGCAGTGCAATTCCTATTTTCAAATATAATTGAAAAATAATGAAATGAGGGATATTTCTGAGTAACTTGTAAATCCTGTTATCTCAATAATTTAACCTGGAAAAAAAAAAAAAATCCATTCCCAGCAGCACATCATACCTCACTGAACAAACTGTGACATCACAGTCAAGTATGAACAAAAGACTTGTGCCCTGGGAAAGTGGCTAGAACACTATGGTGTTGTAAACAAAAGGGAAAACAAAAGATATATTAGTTTGCACATGGCATCATAATCTAAGGAAATGTACTCATACCTATAAGGAGGAGATAATGCTTTCATGCAGCATACAAAATGTTTTGCTCTCTTTCCTTTTATCCAGACATATACATATTTTTACAGCATCTGTACATAGAGAATTTCAACCCACACAAAGTTCTGACATCAATTACGACTCTATCATTATCTGACAAGGAAGAGAGATTGGGGAAGAGGCCCCCTGGGTCTACTGGACTGTCTTCATGGCATCATTGTAAGCAAACCCCTGACATGGCAGTGGTGTGTCCTTTGTAACACTTGAAAACAGGCACAGAAGCACTAAAAGTTACTAACATTGTTAGTACCTTTCCAATTCACTGGAGGTCATATTTCATAGTTGAACTTCTTAACATTTGGCAATATACTCTTTCCATCAAAAAATATCTGGGTAAGTAAAACACTGTCAGAATTGGCTATGGCCCTATAATCATCTCCTGCTGGCTGGTATTTAATGTAGGTAGCACTGGGCAACATTTTCCCTGCTAACTAATTTGAGGAACTAGAACACTCAATACTGCATCTCAGAAAACTGCTGGAACTTTTCCTCATCCTCAGATCATCTCAGCAACTCTTTACAGGCCATCCCCTTCCTGTGAGGTCAGAGAGGAGGCATGTGCGCTAATGTGGTTGACCCTTGGAAGGATCATTCAAGCTGTCAGTCCTGTGCCGACTCAGTTGCTGCTGTTGAGACTGGTGTTGCTGGTGATGTGATTGAGGGAAAGAGCTCTGCTGTAGTGGAAATGCAGCAGACAGGATAAGCTGAGTTGAAGGATTCCCATGGAGCAACCTAGAAGTCTAAAGACAAATGGATTATGCAACATTGCTTCACCCCGTTACTCTGTCTACATTAAGATTATTCAAGTTTTCCACTCTCCACTGGGACAAAATCCTTATTTCCACATAATCTACACAATGTTTGCTTTCTCATTTAAAAAAATATTGTGGAAAATGCTCATAAGGCTTTTCCTCTTTTGAAAGTATGACAGAATTTCACTTTTTAAAGGCATTTGAGCTGAAGCATTTATGGTATAGAAAGCAATCTATGCTTGAGACAAACCACTTGTATTTTTTCACTTTATATGTCCCAAAGACAATTTTAAACAGAGAATAAATCTTAAGTGTAGCTAAGAATGTATGAAATTCAAATACCCTGAGGTCAAGCAGACAATGCCTTCGCATAGGCACATTCAATCGGTTACAGCAGTTCAGTGGCTGAGCACGGGCCCCGAGCTACACTGTCTGGTTCAAACTCTGGCTGCCCCACTCACTAAATGTGTGACTTGGTCAAGCTATTTACTTCTCTGAGCCTCAGTTTCTTCATTTACAAACTATGGATAATTATAGTACCTCCCATGTTGAGTTTCTATGAAGGTTAAATGTTAACATCACTATTTAAAAGTATTATAAAAATGAGGGTAAACTTAAGAGACTTGAGTTCTGTATGTGGCAGTGCGGTATAACCAAAAACCAAAAGGAAACAAAAAGGGCACAGGATTTGAAGTCAGAAGCCCTGGATCTGACTTTTGATTCACCACTGATTAGCTGTGTGACCTTGGGCAAGTCTCAACTCTAGGAGCCTCAGTTTCTTTCACCTAATTTCTACTACTGGAGATACAAAGGAAACTAACCAAAACAATAAAAAGAAAAAGTGAATTTTTAAAATGAAAGTCCTTCTTCACTACTGATGACAACTAATTTTAAAATGGAACTGGATGGTGATTTTTGCAAATATAGTACACTCGCTATTAACAAGAACTCAAGCAGCCAGCACTCTGAAGCAACAGCAAAAAAAAAAAAGAAATAATACATTTATTGTGTATGTTAATAGAGAGTCTACTGTATACATAAAGGATACCTGTGTGTACACAGATAGATCTTTGAACTTTTTAAGAATCATTAAGCTTTGCCAAGAACCTGGACAAGTTGTGTTCTCTCTCTGTTATCAGAAAAAGCTTTTGTAAGATAAAGAACTCAGGATACTTATGTACAGAGTTACAACTGAGGTACATTCTGGAACTAGGTATTATACGATGAGAAAAGCCAAATTATGTACTGATTATCTACCTCTGAGTGTATTTCTCAAGGGTGCTGTCTACCTTATTTTCTTTAGGGGTCCTGTGTCTTTAGAATGCTCCTTTTAGAAGCAGGGGAGAAGAGAATGCTCATTCTTTTAGGGGCCCTCATTCCAATAGATTTAGAAGACAGATCTTAAGGCAAGGTCTCTCTTTTATTTAAGCTTTTACTTTTTTAAAGATTTTATTTTATTGTTTTTGACAGAGACAGAGGAGACAGAGAGAAGGGGGAGGGCCCAGAGCAGTCTCCATAGCTGTCTTCATCAGTTTTCAACATGGTTTTGTTCCACACAGGTGGGCGGGGGTCATGCGGGGGTCATGCGGGGCAGGAATTGGGCTGGGAGCCTCCTGCATGGCAGGCATGCCCCCTAGAGCCAGGGGCTGAACAGGGGGTGAGAAGAAAACTGGGGGCCTCCCGCATGGGAAGCACACCCCAGTTTAGCACATGAGTCTGCATGGGCCAGGGACAGGATTCAATTCTCAGTCCCCAGGGCTGCAAAGCCAGTGCTTAGCCTGCTGAGCAATCCTGGCTTCCCCTTTAAGCTTTTATTTAATTCTCATTGAACATATTTCCCCTAAATAGGGGATCTTGTTATACGTTCTAATTATTAATTCATTTATAACAATAGCTAAGCCTACCATGAATGGCAGCAGCAGACTTAAGGTCAAAGGGGTTATATGACTCAAGAGAGAAATTTAGGCAACTAACTTGTTTTTGTTTTCCATATCACCAAGTTAAGAATTATATTTAGATCAGTTACTCCAAGTGTGATTAATTAACACTGTGTTTATGCCTGAGTATACAGTATAATACTAAGTCTTCTTAGTATTACCATATGTTGTAGAACTAAAATTGTGGACATACGCTTGCCTGGCCTACATGGAGTGTTCTCCAGCACAAATCCAGTCTAGCCTACATTCAAAATGCTCCCCTAGGCCAGAAGAGAAAACGGTGGGTTTCCAGATGTTATAATCAGCTACTGTGTACCCCCAGTGGGAATACTGAGGTCCAGAAATTTGTCCTGATTTCCTTGCTGAGGATACTGACCTAGGTGAGTTTCTTCTTAATTCTTTAGATAGGTAGATCCGGTTGGAGATACCCATGTGAAATCTGTGTCTGTATTTTGGTGAATTTGACTGTTGATCATTTGTGGTCATAAACAATAGCTAGTTATACTACAGTCAGTGATTTACATGCATGTTTTGCCCATGAGATAGGAACCATTAGTACCTCCATATTATAGATGAGGAACTGAAGTCCAGCAAGGAAGTCACATAGTACATGCTGCAGCAGTGGCTGAATCTCAGGGCAGTCTGACTTTAGAGTCCAAGTTCTTAAGTATGACAAATATTGTCTCCACAATATCTCTCCTGATAGTAATTCATTTAGAACTGAAAAATTATTATAAAATTTAATCTGAAAATACAGGGTAAGTGCCTAATTTAAAAAAAATCCAGTTTGATATCCCTGCCTTGTAGAGAGTAAAATTTGATGGGCCACTGGAGAAAAGAAGAAGAGAACGGAAGGCTTGAATTCCAGAAACTCTTAACAAGATAGGGTTCTATGTAAGTGCCTTGGTGTGGGCAAGAGGCAACCCCCTGTTCTATCCAGCAGTGCAGCTAACTGGTATGCCTGTGGCAGGTCTAAAAGTCTTCCAAAGATTGGATTGGGAAGAAAATACAGCCAGGCCAAACTTTGTCTGTACAGAAATTTAACGTGTATAGTAAGCTCTTGTGGATTTTTTTACCTCACAAAAGTGCTTATTAAATGCCTAATTTCATCATATAAAAGTAAATGGGTCTGGGACAGTTCCAGGGGGAGAATTACCTGTAAAAACTGCTGCGGCGGTTGGGTCAGCTGAGCCTGAGATGGTTGCTGAACTGACGTAAGCTGTTGTTCCTGTGAACTCTGCTGCTGCTGCTGTTGCTGCTGTTGCTGCTGCTGCTGCTGCTGTTGCGGCGTGATTGACAGTGTCTGTGACTGCTGCTGCTGAGCAGCAAAAGTCGGGTAGGCAGTCACCACCTGACCCATAAGCATAGTGCTAGGTACCATGACTGCCCCACAAGCTACAGGAGCAGTTACTAATTTGGTCACAAGTTGCTGACCTTGAGAAAATCTGTAACAAGAAAGAAAGAGAAGGGGAGTCAGAAGTATATGGTAGACATTATAAAAGGCAGCGAGCTGAACCCTTCTCTAAGATAATGCCCAATGATACCGTCAATTTAGTTTTTAAACTTGTATGTTCCAATTTTGTTTCATGTTTTTGAAGATTCTCTTTGGGGTTCTAGTAAAACAAAAATGTGCATTTAGCAAAATAAAATGATCAGAAACAAAAATATGACCTCTTTTGGTTTGTTTGTCCCCATGCAAAAGAGTACTTATTTTATACTGTATACCAAATTAACTCAAAACAGATTAAATGCCTAAGCATAAGGGCTAAAACTATAAAACTCTTAGAAGAAAACAGGGAAAAAGTTTCATGACACTGGATCAGGCAGTGATTTCTTGGATATGACACTGAAAGCACAGGCAACAAAAGAAAAAACCAATAAATTGTACATCAAAATTAAAAACTCTATGTATCAAAGAACACTATCAACACAGTGAAAGGGCAACCCACAGAATTGGAGGAAATATTTGCAAATCATATCTGATAAAAGGTTAATAACTAGAATATATAAAGCAATCCTATAACTTAACAATCCGATTAAAAAATGAGCAAGGGTCTTGAACAGATATTTTTCCAAAGATATACAAATGGTCACTAAGCACATAAAAAGATACTCAACATCGATAATCATTACAATGAAAATCAACACCACAATGAGATACCACTTCAACCCATCCACCAACCAGGAGGCTATCATCCAAAAAGAACCAGTGTTGCTGAGGATACAGAGAAAATGAAAGCCTTGTGCACTGTAGATGGGAAAGTGAAAATGCAAAATAGTTCAGCTACTAAAGAATACAGTTATGACAATTCCTTAAAAAATTAAAGAGAATTACCATATGATCCACCAATTCCATTTCTGGGTGTACACTTAAAAGAATTGAAAGCAAGGACTCAAATGATATTTGTGCACCCAATGTTCATAGCAGCATTATTCACAATAGTCAAACAATGGATATACATAAAATGGAATATTATTTTGCCTTAAAAAGGGATGATATTCTGATATATGAACTCTGCAGTCATTGTGCCAAACAAAATAAGTTAATCATAAAAGACATATAGTGTATGATTCCACTTATATGAGGTATCTAGAATAGTGAAACTCATAGACATATTTGCTTAGAAAGTAGCATGGTGGTTTCCAGGAGCTAGAAGGGGAGAGAAATGGGGAATTATTGTTCAGTAGTTTCAGTTTAGGAAAATGAAAGAAGTTCTGGATACTGATGTTAGTGATGATCACAACAATGAGAATATACTCAATGCCCATGAACTGTATGCCCATTTAAAAATAGTTAACATGGTAAATTTTATTATGTATATTTTACCACAATAAAAAAATTTACATCTGTTAAAACTTCTATCTTTTTATAAAATTACTTACTTGGAGTCAAATAGATACGGCACATGGTTCACTGAATAAATAAAGTTATCACAGGGGAATTAAAAAAATACTCTAGGTTTATAAATTTATACTGTAAGTTGTATCTTATAAACAAATCAAAACTGCATTCTAACAGTGAATAAAAATACCAATTTATAAGTTCATCAATGCATCATAGTACTAGATATCTTAAAAATCACTAATGTTCTCTCCCTCTCCACCTTCCTTCTTCTATTTTAATGAAAGAACAACAACATAAAATGATGACTCTTTAGGGAACAATATCATTTCTGTTTTGCTTTTTCTGTGAGATGAAGTTAGTTTCTGACACTGGCGATTATAGTGAAAAAAACCCTGAGATACATAAGTTATTGTAGATGAATGCATGACATAACTGCAACTACAGACTGTTTAAAGTATATAACAATATTAAACTTAGTACAGATACATACCTTATTATTTATATGTTCCACAAGACAAAATAAATTTATTTTGAATCCATGTCAAATCTTGAAAATAAAATACTGTATTTTATATGCTTCAGGACCAAATGCATTATTTAATGCAAAAAATACATATAAAAGATCTTTTTAAATTTTCATACAATGAAAACCCAAAGAAACAAGTAATACAGTGTGGTTTAGTCACAAAAGTGCTAAGTGCTAATTTTTTTGTAATCTTAAATTAATATGTGAATTGAATTGCTCACTGGTAAAATGTGATGAGATTACTTCATCCATCCTTCAAACCAAAAGACATTCTTCAATCTCCTTCTGCTTAACTATCACTTCTGTGGCTTTGTATATACTGCTCTCTTTACCTAAACTACCCTCCCCAGGCTCCCTGTCACACACATACCCAAAGCCAAGCTCTTTAAGACGCAGGCCAAGTATCTCCCTTCAGGAAGCTTTCTCTGACCACATTCCTCTTTCACCTGCTTTCTGCAACCCATAAAACTGCTCAGTTCCACCTTTTTAAAGACCCACTAAGTATCACATCAAATAACATTGATTTGTTTACCTTTTGTGTCTTGAGTCTGATCTTTCTCTTGAAACAAGGAATGTGCCCTATTCATCTAAAGTAAGTACCTAAATGTTTGCTGAAATAAGGTTTCCCCTCAAAAAACAGATGTTTGCAAATAGTTGCTAGAGGGGAGCCTCCAAAATGCATGTCACATTCTAGATTGATGGATAATCTAGATTAATGGATTTTTCCTCAGACTTTGATACTAGTTCTCTGCTTTTCTATGGAGCAGATTCATAATATTAATACTTCCTTTCAGAATGTTAAGAGCTAAAAGCTGTACTTTTTAAATTAAATTTATTGGGGTGACATTGGTTAGTCAAATTATAAAGGTTTCAGGTGTAAAATTCTATAAAACATCATCTACCTATTGCATTGTGTGCTCACCACCCAGAGTCAGTTCTCCTTCCATCACCACATATTCGATGTCCTTTACCCTCTTCCACCACTCCCCTCCTCCTTTACCCTCTGGTAACCACTAAACTGTCGTCTGTGTCTATGAGTTACTTGTTTGTTTGTCTTGTTCTATTAACTTGAAGTAACTAAGTTCTAAAAAGAAGTGATGAGTTTTCCCTGCTCTCATTGCCTCTGAGATCCCTCAGCTTCTCTACTCTCTGGAAATTATTAGGATTTTAGTATAATCTATTACACAGCCTAATATAACTGCAAAATTATATTATAAAAGCAGCAGTCTACTTGTATTACAGTAAAGTAAGTAAAAAAAAATGTATTTAAAATGGAAGTTTTAAGACTATAGAGATCCTAAGTTAATGCTTTCCAATATATAAAAATGCCATTTCTTCAAAAAAATTGTTTCTAAGTCAGCTATTTGGACTTGCTACTAAAATAAATCATAGATGACTGTTTTTTCTAGAATGGGCCATAAAAGTTTAATGTAGTAGATATATATGTTTAAGCATCTGCGCTTTGAAATCAGACGTTAAGGCTTGAATCCAGAACCCCTTCCTCACTGTGCCCTTAATAACTATACGTCCTTGACCAAATTAAAAACTCTCTTTACTCTTACCTGGGAAATATGGCCCTAACACACATTAAAAAAAAAGCATATATATATATATATATATATATATATATATATATATATATATATATATATATATATGTATATATGTGTGTGTGTGTATGTATGTATGTGTGTGTGTGTGTGTGTATATATATATATATATATATAATTTGAGCATTTAGTACAGTACTTAACAAACCCAAGAAAGGTAACCTTTCATTTCATAACATATACCAGGGGTGCCAAAAAAATGTATACACATTTTAAGAGATGTTATCTATGTATAACTTTTCAAAGTTGAATTGGATTATAGTAGCAATGTGTAGTATGACTTTCACTCAAAAGATGGCGTTAATCAAACAAATGCTAGTGTCACCAGGCAACAGGCAGGAAGACAAAGAAAATGGCAGAAGCACAGTTCTCATTCTAGCACAAGACCATTTTAAAATGGTATTTGAGAATCAAGAACATTGTAGAAGTACAATGACAATGGAGGCATGAGTATGCAACAGAACGTCCAACATGCTTAATTGCACGCATTCATGATAAGTTTAAGAAACATGGTAAATTGAAATGGCACGTGCTGCAATACAAGTGGACATTCTGGTCAATGTTGCTCAAGCACTAGTTCTCCGTAATCAGAAGTGTCTGGACGCTGATGGTAACCACTTTGAGCACCTCTTGTAAATGCAATAGTCAAACATGACTTATATTCATCTTTTGTTATCAGTATATATTGAGTATTACTATTTTAATACAGCGTTTTCCTTTCTTAAAAGGTGTATACATTTTTTTTGGTACCTTCTGTATAAACTATGGTAGTGGGAACCGTTGTTACTAAATGAAAACACACCAGTATCCATATTAAAATGATAAAAATTCCACAGTGATACAGAGCCTGTAATAAAACTCATATAACAGTGTGCTGTAGAATTTAGGTTCTACAATACCTTCTAGCACATTTTGGACAGAATGTCCAAATGTTACCTTTTTATTATAAAGTCCTTAAATAATGGATACATTCTGCATTTTTATTTCAAATTCAAGAATACTAGCTGGAGTGAGAAACCAACTAAAATAATGTTTTTGAAAATTAAATTATTGGTTTTTAAAATATCAATTTGCAACTTTAGAATGCTTAAGAAAATACGACAACTACCTTATCTGTCTGTCCTGAGTGAATGTAGTTACTGCAGCACTCTGGGTACTGTTTTGTGGCATACTAGATGGAATCTGGACCATGCTTCCGGCTGCTGGCTGAGAAATCACCATAGTGTTATACAGTGGGGCTGTAAGAGTGCTCTGTGTCTGACTAGGAAGAGATGTTTGTTGACTGTGCCCACTCAGTACATTTTGTTGATTCTGCTAGAAAAGAGAAGATTGTAATGACAGGTTAACTGAAAAAATTTACATCGGGAAGTATATTTCTACATCATTCTAACAATAGTTGACATGACAGAAAAAGAAGTGGAACGACATACTACTCTGGAAGAAAGCTGACCACAAAGGAATGATTTGTAGTAACTGAGAACTAATTAGTCTTAACTTGCTGGATAGTACGTATGACTTCAGAAAAAGTGGCATGATTAATCTTAACAGGGATGATATAAAATATACATGCAGAATGTCTGTTAAATGCCCAAAGTCAGTGACAACATTAGATATTTTTATATATGAGGGCTGTCCAGAAAGTAACCATATAATTGTTCTCATTATACTGACAATGGCTGGATGTTTTTCTGGACAGCCCTCGTATTTCATTTGAAGCCCTGGGCTTTATTAAAGCCACAGATGTATACTTATATTACTAAAATTTCCTAGAATATTGATTAAACCATCACTACCCCAACAACTTATATTTCACATATATATGGTAACATGTTGCCTGGTCAGCCTCTTTTGCAAGTCAAACCTTTTTAACATACAGAAGTAGTGTTGCATGTTCATTTTTTAAAATCGTAAAATTTTTTAGATGTCAAAATATTGAAAGTATTTAACATTCAACAGTTTCACAACTAACAATTGTGTACAAAATCTTTTAATAATGATCACTCTTAATACTAAACTTTTTAATTGTTACTAATAAATTTTTAAGTACCGTATTGTTTAAGAGAGAGTGCTTTATCTTTGTTTCAACTATAGTATTTCATTTCAGTCACTGAACACTCCATAGCCCATTGTACTTAATAACATTACCTGACTTGATGTACTTTGTAAAGTGTGCTGTTGAATCATATGCTGAGTTGTGCCAATGTGTCCTGTATTCATTCCACTTTGAATTTGGTTAGTTTGAACAACTTGGCCTTGCATATTTATAGGTGTGAGTTGCTGGATGTTAGATGAATTTCCAGAAGAAAGTTGAACAGAACCAAAATTCAACCCAGGCGTTGACTGTTGTAAAAACATCTTAAAAAATTAAAGATTACATTAAAATGAGCTTTGTAGATTAAAAACAAAGAGGGATGAAAGCATTAAAAAAAAAAAAGCAAAAAAGAAGCTACCAATTAAAGTTTAAAAAGCAAATATTACTAACAAGACTACTTCATGTTTTTTTTTTAAATTTATTGTTAAATTTGATGAGGTTACATTGGTTGGTAACAATTAGATAGTTTACAGATGTACAAGTCCACATCACATCATTCATGCATCGTATTATGTGCTCATCACTCAGTATCAGTTCCCCTTCCATCACCTTATATCTAGTGCCCACTCCCACCTCCCCCCACAACTGTCCCCTCCTCCTCCCCCCTATCCTGGTAACCACCAAACCATTGAGGAGTGTGTCCATAATGCCGGTGTCCTATCCTGCCTCCCTTCCCACTCTCATTTTGAATGAACAATTAGTAATAATTAATTACTG
>PVKE010030884.1:0-19370 GCA_004027555.1 Craseonycteris thonglongyai
CTCCTGCTGGCTTTGGGGGACCTCTGTTCTTCTTTTTCTAGCTCTATAAGATGAGAGGTGAGGGTGTTTTAACCTTTTTAATAGTTGTTTTGTTGTTGTTGTTGCAGATATTTTTCTAAAACATTTATATTATACAAAGATAAAACTTTTGGAGAATGCATTTAAATCAAAGAAAACTCACCTGAACACTGTTAAGAAACACATTCTCTGTAAGGACGGTGACCATATTACTAGCTGGAACTAATCCCTTGACATACTATTGGCTGGAAGCAAAACTAATGCTATGATAATTTCCTCCTTTGTAATGAGAACTTAGATGTTTGAGAGATAACAGGCACTAGAAATGTTTCTATCTATTATGGAGGATCCAAGAAAAAGGACAAACTGCCTTGGCATTTTCAAAGGATGTAATAGTTTCTTATTGCTGCTGTAACAAACTACCATAAACCTAGTGGCCTAAACCAGCACAACTGTATTATTTTACAGTTCTGAGGATTAGAAGTCTGACACATATCTCACTGGGCTAACATCAAGATGGTGGCAGGGCTCTGCCTCTTCTGGGTGCTTGGAGGAAAATCTGTGCCCTTGTCTTTTCCAGCTTCTAGAGGCTGTCTGAATTCTCTCCCTCATGGCCCCTTCACACAGACCTCAGCTTCCATTGTCCTATCTGTTTGTTTGATTTGAACCCTCCTGCCTCCTTCCTTCATTTACAAGGACATTTGTGACTACACTGGGCCAACCTGGACAATGTCCCTATCTCAAGATCCTGAATTTAATCCCATCTGCAAAATTCTTTTTGTCATGTAAGTTAACACATCCACAGGTTCTGAGGATTAGGATGTGGACATCTTTGAGGGGGAAATGCATCATTTTACCGACCACAGGGACTCCGAGGATGCATGTGTAGGAGCAAAGGAAAGTGAGGGCCTGAAGAATCCTTCAGACTACCTTGATTTGTGAATCTGCCTTTGCAAGTGGTGACAGACATGCTTATAGATAAGGTGACCAACCGTCCTCCTTTAGGGAGGACAGTCCTCCTTTTGGAAGTTCTGTCCTCTCTCGAAAAGTGTCCTCCTAGATGTCCTCCTTTTTGACTTGTGTTCAGTTTTTAGCACAGAACTACCAGACATTAAAATAGATGACAATTGTCTATTTGAAGGAATTAGAAAACTGAATATTTATTTAAATTCTGAAAAATTGGTCAAGTGGAAAAATGAACATGTTGAAGTTGCTAAAAGATGGGTGGAAATATTCAACCATTTCAAAAATGCACATGTACCATATAAAAATTTACTTCTTCTAGTCCAACTTACATTGTGCTGCCCTGGCACTAACACAGCAGTTGAAAGGGAATTTTCAATTGCTAATGATTTTTGGACAACTGCAAAATCAAGACTGAATGTTGATACTCTAGCTGCAGCACTTGCTGTGAAATTCAATATGAAAAATAGTTCTTGTATGAATATTTCTAATATTTTGTTAAAAAATGACACATTAACAAAAAATATTCAATCAAAAAATATTCATATTTAAATAATAATTAATCATAATACACCTGCGTTATCTGTTTACTATATTATAATGCTTTCTGTTTAGTTATTGTTGCAAAGAATAAATTTTTTTATTTGCAGTATTTGTTTCTTTAATTTATTTATGTCCTCCTTATTTATTTATGTCCTCCTTTTCATTGGAAAAAAGTTGGTCACCTTATCATAGAGCAGGGGTCTCCAAACTACGGCCCGTGGGCCGAATGCAGCCCACAAGGCCCTCTCATCTGGCCCGTGGAGACCCTTTTATCTGAATAAATAAATAATTAAATAAATAATTAAAAACAACATCTATGTTTTGATTCTTTTTTATTTAGACCTCAAGTGTGTAGTCGGCCCCCAAATTGCTGTTTGATAGTTAATGCGGCCCGCGGGCTGAAAAGTTTGGAGACCCCTGTATAGAGGAAGGACGGGGTTACTGGAACCATTCACTCTGGGTTTCTGTCAAGATCAAGAGTTGGCGATTGTGTCCACTCCGTGACCGTGTGCAGCTCTGCCTTTCTCCTCATGGGCCACGCTATACACTTGCCCCCAAATAAGGGATTACCTGTTTGATTGCTGGTGGTTGCTTCCCAGCATTTAACATTCATCTGTGTCCCCTGAGGGCTTTATTATTTGGGTCTTTAAAGAATTTCCTCTATACCGCATTTTTTACGGAATTTTTTACGCTTGTCCACTTTATCTGGACTGAAGACCAGGGTTTAAAAGAAGAGAAGAGAACTGAATGAAGTCCATAGGAAAAGCAGGTGGGCTGTGGTTAAAACGAAATGAGAAGAGAGGTTGAAAGCCTTCAAAGGAGATTTTAAAGAGAAAGCACACAGCAAAATCTTAGAAGCCAGATCTAGAAATAAGCATCAGAGATAAAAGTCCATGAAAGCAAAGGATAAAAACAACAAAAAACTTGCAGACACAGGAAGCTGTGTTTGAAGACAAGCGCCTGCGAATGCTCTAAAGGTAGCTACCCTGGAGTTTAGTCTGATGGCGAAAACACTCAGCGTGCAGTGGTCAGAGTGGATATTGTTGACCATGGGACTTAGGCCTGCCTTCCTGCAAGACTGTGGTTTATTAATTGAATGCATCTTGCCAGGCGAAGAGCTTCTGGAATTTCATTCTGCTGTTTTCCTCCCTTATTTGCACTGCATACAAATAGTTATGGGAAATAAGGAACTGGCAGTCAACAGAGGAAAGTGGAATAGCACCTGAATTCAGGAAGCAACTGCTATTCATACCGCAGCCTCTCTGGGGATGGCAGGCCTGCTTTCTGGGGGAAGTCACTGGGCAGAAGAGACCCTCCCAAGACCTCAGGATTCAAAATCCTCAAACTCCAAGCCTGTGATTTCTCAAAGCACAGGTTCTCTCCTTAGGATTAGCTCCAACTACCATCTGAAAACATCTTGAAAAGTATCAAGCACTGATTCACTCCTTATAAATAAATTGTAGTAGCTATGTGAAACATCTGCATGTCTTAAAGTAGGTCTATTCATTGGTTATTTAATTTGTGTATATAGCTGCATAATTTTCAGGTTAGTTTCAGGGCCAATACTGTATTTGTATTATAAATTACTGAAGAAAAAAAATACTTGGAAAGGGTAGTAAAAGTGCATTAGATGCAAAAGAAGTTTATGTCCAAAACTGGAAATATGTTGAAAATGTAAATTGTGATGATAAAGATAATGCTTTTTCCTCAGTTCACATGTGTTCAGAAAGGCCAGGAACATTTCTTTGTTTGTTTTCTTTCGTTCTTTCTGTCGTTCTTTCTTAAGATTCATTTTATTATTTGAGAGAAGGTGAGAATGAGAGAAAGAAAGAAGGGAGGAGGGCCCAGAGCAGTCTCCATAGTTGTACATCATTAGTTGTGACATGGTTTCATTCCACACAGGTGGTTATGGAGCCATGCAGGGCAGGAATTTAACCAGGGACCTCTTGCGTGGGAGGCAAAGACCTTTGCTGCCATCCCAGTGACTACCAGTTGCTCCACATTCAGCTTGTGGGTTTGCATGGGCCGGGGGCTGGGATTCAATCCCCAGAGCTCATGGTTGCAAGGCAAGCACTTAACCTTCTGAGCTATACCAGTATCCCCATGGAACACTTCTATTACGATTCTGCTACTGTGTTGTTGGTCATCCTAAAGAAAAACACAGTTGACATGCAATCCTGTCTTTCCCTTTACATAAAACACACTGCTGAGTGTAAAGAATCAGAGCGAAGCACTCAGATCCCGTGTGGTTCAGGAAACTTAATCAAGGAACAGCGCTGCCAGATCCACACATGTTCCATGAGAAAAATAACCGAGATAAGGATATGGCCAAAAATTTGTGGCATATGTTCTCTCCCCAAATGTCTGTGTATTAAAGGAGTTTCTCATAGATAGTATCTGAGTCGAGTGCATCGCCATCTGTGTGTGCTAATCGTGAACTGTGCTGATTCCAGCAGGATCCATTTATTTCCGAAATAACTGTGTCTTGATCAAATAAGATTCATGTGTGCCTGTTGTAGCGAGGAGACACACTGGGCCGGATGTGGCTCTTTTCCCTGACTGCCTTGATTCAATAGGATCCAGGCATTTTCCAACTGAACAGCTGTGGTTTGGGGAGAATCCAGGTGTTTTTCTCACTGAATATTTGTGGGATTGGCAGGGTCCTGGGTATTTCCTTTGCTTTCTCTTGACTGGAATTATTATAACATTATATATATATATATATATATATATTTTTTTTTTTTTTTTTTTTTTTTTTTTTTTTTTTTTTTTTTTTTTTTTTTTTTTTTTTTTTTTTTTTTTTTTTTTTTTTTTTTTTTTTTTTTTTTTTTTTTTTTTTTTTTTTTTTTTTTTTTCTTTTTCCCCAGTGAACTTTGCTTTGTCCCAGGGAACAGATTTGCTTCCTTTATTTCACCCAAAGAACAAATACACCTAGAAAACCAAGGGCAGGATTAAACAGTGCTTATCTTTTTCTTCACTAGCTCTATCCTTCCAGTTGGCTTATAAAATACATGAATATTCTAAAAATCCCTTTGAGTCTAAGAAAGTCAATTACCTTTGTACACAGAATAATTATCTCCTCAGTAGTTGTTATTTTATTGGGATGGGGGTACCAACACCTGTTTTGACATCCACTTGTTAAGAACCTGCTGGACTTGGCTTTGATTCCTGATTGGAGCAAGCCAGCCTCCTTAGGTTTGGCAATGCATCGGCCCTGTTAGAAAATGGTGTGTGGTTTTCGTTTCCACGTCTTAAACCATCTATAGGGAAACTGGAAAGAGTTCAGAGAAGAGAAACAAAATGATCAAAGGGTTGGAGAAAGAAGAAGCTGGGATTATTTCATCTAAAGAAAGGTTTTCAGGGAAAATAAGATGGCAGTTAGAGAAGCCACATCTCAAAGGTTATGTGTTTGAGCAGGTTTGATTGGCCTTTGTAGGCCATCTGGATCTGGTGGATGGAGCAGGGAGAAGTTGGTCTGCCTTATCAATTATTGAGAAGGAGAATCAACAATTTAGGAGACAGAAGTGGACTTGGGGGAAAAACAAGCAAGAATTACTTTTGCTAGGGCTCCTGTCTCAGACCTACATATACCATCATCTTCATAGTCAGGGAAACGTTTATTATATGTTCTCTTCTTACATTTCAGCTTCTACTAGATTCAAAAAGTGTGATTCACTATAGTGTATCTAAATCTACTTAATGATAAGCTGTTACACTTCTCTCCAACTATATTATAAAATGTTAACATAGAGTTTTCCTCTATTTTCCCAAAGAATCAGAGGACATAATTACAGTTGACCCTGGAACAACACGAGGGTTAAGGACTCTGACTCCTGCCCAGTTGAAAATCAGAGTATAACTTTTTATTCCCCAAAACTTAGCTACAGTCATCCATCAGTGTCTGCAGTGGATTTGTTCTGTGTTGCTCTCCTCCTGTGCCATCTCTTCATGCAGACATGCTGTAGTTCTCCCAGATCTCCAAGACTGTTACTGTCCCACTGTACTAAGTTCAATGAGGATTCAGAAGCCAAACAATCTGCTTGAAGCAGAAAATCTTAGAGATGATAAATGAATAGTGAAGAGCCCAGACAATCACGGACATGGGAGCAAACTGTCTGGGTTCAGATTCTAATTCCACCACTTAGATTAGTGTGACTTTGCTCAAGTTACCGGGAACCTCAGTTTCTTCATCCATAAGATGGGGATAGTGATTATAATTACTTTCCTAAAAGGTTGGTGTGAAATACTTTGAGCACTCAGTAACTATTTAGACTAAGTTAACTGTTACAATCTCGGAGAAAGTGGTTCGGACAAAGGACTTTTGGTACTATTTAAGCCAGGTCACACCTGGTGAAGATCTGTTCTGGGCCTTTTGGCCATGATAGTGTCTATTCATGATACTGGAAATGTTACAGCTTCCCTCCCAACACATTCTGGTGGGAGCAGAAACTGGCTAAGAAGTCAGAATTTGGTATTTACTGAGAATCCCAAAACACTTAGCCCCCCAAAATATTTCATCACACAAACAGAGGGCAAGAAAATTCATATTTACTGAGTGCCTTCTATGTGCTAGTTCACATACACCGTTTTACTTAAGGCTCACAACATCCCTGTAAAGTAGATATTATAAGCCCCAATTTACAGAAGACATTGAAGCTCAACAAGGTTGAAATAACTTGCCCCAAATTATGGAGCAGAACCAGGGTTGCCCACTTCAAACCCAAATCCTTTTTTTTTTTTTTTGAAGATTTATTTTATTGTTTTTGACAGAGACAGAGAGACAGAGAAAGGAGAGCGCCCCGAACAGTCTCCATAGTTGTACTGTCATCAGTTTTTGATACAGTTTTACTCCACACAGGTAGGCGGGGGCCACGCAGGTCAGGAACCAGGCGGGGGTCTCCTGCGTGAGAGGCATGCTCCCTCGAGCCAGGGGCCAAACCAGGGGGCGGGGGGCAAAAACTGAACTGGGGACCTCCTGCATGGGAAGCACAACCAAGTTCAGCATATGGGTCCACATGAGCTGGGGCAGGGATTCAATCCTTGGTCCCCAGGGCTGCAAAGTGAGTGCTTAACCTGCTGAGCCATCCTTGTTTCCCCCAAAGCCCAAATTCTTGATGGTTACACCGTGATGCGTCTCCCAAGAAGATCAGACCTAAACCCATTTTTGTAGGCTGTTGGCTTCTGTAGTATATAAAATTATTTTTTGCATATTAGAGAAATGCTCTTATTTCTCTTGCTCAACTATATTAAGTCCTTAGTCTAGAGTGGTGCTCAGGACAGCCAATGAAATGTGCAGGAGACCTTGAATTGCACATACTTGAAAGATAAAGCCTAAAAACAAATGGAAACTAGATGTTTGAAGTTCCTGAGTTTCCATTTGTTTCTAAAACCAAACCACTTTTTAGCAAGAATGTGTCAGTGAAAGATAGAGAAAAAAGTTCTGCTTTCCCTTTATTTTTTAGAGGCAAGTAAATATTTGATAGCAAAGATACACTTTGTAAAATAAGTTGAAGTTCAAAAATAAGTTCACAAAGCCCCAGATGGTGATTAAAAAGAGTAAATTGTGGAGACAGAATTCATCACAGTAAAAGATCTCATGGCCAATTAAATCTGAGTTATGGCTTCAAACCCCTCCCTTAACAAACTTGTCCTTCATCTACCCATCAGTTCAACCAACCATCCATCCAACACATATTTAGTGACTAGTGACCCATGATGTGCTATGTGCTGTTCTAGATGGAAAATAGTGCTTAAAGTGCATAAAGAGGATTTGAGATCACAATAATCTAATAAACAAATGAGTAGAACAAGCTAATTTCGGGTACCGGTACTGATAGGTACTGTGAATGAATTATAATATGAGGATACAGGGTTTACGGTGGAGAAGTGACCTGAGCTCAGGTGACCCAAGAAGGTCTCTAAATAGCTGGCATTGGAGTTATGACCTGAATGAGAAGAAGCCAAATCTTTGCAAACAGAAGAACTAACTTCCAGGCACAGAATGGTTCTAACAATTTGAACTTATATGGTCTTAGTCCGTTCAAGCTGCTGTAACAAAGTACCCATAGCCTGGGTGGCTTATAAACAACAAAAATTTATTTCTTACAGTTCTGGAGGCTGAAGTCTGGAGATCAGCGTCCTAACGTGGTCAAGTTCCAATGACAGCCCTCTTCCTGGTTGCCAACTGCTGACTTCTTGTATCTCACATGATGGAGAGCAGAGAGCAGCAAGCTCCCTTGTGACTTCTATTTCTTTAAATTAAATTTATTGGGTGATATTGGTTAAATCTCGTGACTTTTATAAGGGCATTAATTCCAGGACCCCATCTAATCCTAATCACTTCCCAAAGACCCCATACACTAATACCATCATATTGGGGTGGGGGGGTACCATTCCAAGATGAATTCTGGGGGAGATACAAACATTGGGTCTATAACAGGTACCAAGATCCGAGAGAGGGCAGCCCAACCGAGTCCTGAGTATGGTATGAGATGAAGTGAGAAAGTGGGTGGGGCCGTTGAGTCTGAATAGAATCCAAGTGTAATGGAAATACACTGGCAAGTCCTAAGCAGAAGGTAACTTGACTTGAGTTAGCTTTAAATATATCCATCCCGATGTCCTTGAGAATTGCTTATAAAGGGTAAGAGTGGAGGGGGCGGGAGACTAGTTAGGGTGAACTTCCAGGGGTTAAGGTGAAAGAAGACTCTAAAGACTCATAACATAATGGTGAGGAGACTTCATTGGCGAAAGGAAGCTGTATTGCAATAATGTCTCAATGTATGTGCAACATTATCTGCTATAAAACAAGTGGCTTCATTATTTTGTGAGAGGTGGAGATGATTGTGTGGGTGTCGAGTAGCAGTTACATGTCACTCCACTGCATATTTAAAAGGCCTGGCGCTGTTGCTGCAAGTGGACATCTCTCAGAAGGGCTTCTGGTCCTCTAAAGGAGAGCTACAGTATCTGGAAAATTAATTTTCCCCTCCAAGCTAAATGGAAAATTGCCAAAACTACGTGCTAAATCTGGCCAGCCATTAAGAGGGCAGGGTGTCTCCTCCGGCATTCTTTATTAGAGCCTGTTTATCAATTGCTACCAATTATTATGGATAATTGAAGGAAAACCTGCGACTCTGACTTTATTAGCCATTTTTTCTCGGGCTCATCCAGAAGCGAAGAAAGGGGTGTCCATAGTGGCTCTGCCTGCGAACTTCCTGGCTCAGAGGCCACGGCGGAGCGCTGGGAGGTGGTCCAGCCTCAGCCACCCCGTCTTTCTGCCCGTAAATCATCTCAGAGCATCCCGGCAGCGTGATGGCGCTGAATGTATAAAAAGTGTTCGCAAGCTGAATCTATTGTCGCCGTCCCCGGTGGCAGAGGGGAGCGACAAGACGCTCACGTGTCGCTGATTAGTAACGCGGCCTAATAAAGCGTGGTGTGCACCATGTGTGTCACAGATTTCTCGGGGTTTCTCGAAGGTTTCTCCAAGTTCCGCCTACTGCCCTTTGCGGTGATCTTGGCCCCAGCTGTGCCTCGGCTTTTGACTCCATCTGTCCTTCCGCTGGGGACGAGTCTCTCTCGCCAAATGAAGAACACAAGTTTGGCTCCCGAAGTGATGATAACCCCACCCTCTCTGCGCAACCTGAGCCAAGCGTCTGTCCTGCCGAGGGGACGGTCCAGAGGACGGAGGACGAGGGCGTGCAGAGCCTGCGCCCCCCACCACCGCCCCATTTGCGCGCAAAGCCAGAGCCGACGCCCCGCCTGCGCACACCCCACCCACCTCGAGACCCCCAAAGGTCCCGGTCCTTTCTCTTTTGCTCCCCTCCCCAGTGCCTGGCCCCGCCGCGGACGCGCCCTGCTGCAGAGCCGCGACCTGCTGGTGGGGACTTGCCCTGGCGCGCGCCGCGTCACACGGCGGAGAGGGGCCCGGAGGGGCTGGGTCGCCGCGCGAGGAGCGCTGTGCTCCGAGCCCCGAGGCGCGGCGAGGAGCGGCCGCCCCCGGCAGCCGGCAGCGCCGCCGCCAGAGCCGCGACTCCGCTTCCCTCCCTCGCTCGGGCCTGGCGCCCTCACTCCGAGCCTCCCGCCCTGACCCCACCCCTTTCCCCAGCCCGACCCCCATCCTCTCCGTGAGTGCGCGCTTTCCATCATTTCATCCTTTTTCTTTATTTTTTTTGGGCAAAAGATAGGATGCACCTGACTTTACCAAGGGGGAACAACCAGCCGAGCAGAATAAGGAACAGCAGTAAAACGAATAAAAGCAGAGATTAAACAAGAGAGAGACAAGATTCGTCTAAAGCAACCCGGGGCTGGAGCGGTGGACGCGGCGGCGGGGGCAGCCCGAGCGCTCCCGTAGGCGTGAGCTGCAGACGGACGAGCTTCGCACCAGTTGCAGATGTAATCTCGGGAACTCCTGGGTCTGCGGGTTTGTTTGCCAAACAAAGTCTTTTCTTCCTGGGCTCAGACACTGAAGAGGCTCCTGGATTTTTCTGCCATCTCGCCCCAAGCTGGCAGTTGCCCTGGAGCCTTCCCAAGGAGCGGGCGGAGCCATGAGCTTTTCCGCACGGAGGCCGGGCGCAGGGCGTCAGCCGCGGGCTTGCGCCCCCGGGAAGCGCCTCCAGCTACCCGGGGGGAGCCGGCCCACCCGGGGCCCGCCGGGCTGCGTCGGGGCGCGGCGCTTCCTGCTCCGGCTCTTCATGCACTCGTGGCTGTGGGCGGCTTCGGGCTCCTCCGCGCAGGTGTTCAACCTCAGTCTGTGCGTGGACGAGGGGCTTCCTCCGGACACGCTAGTCGGCGACATCCGCGCAGGGTTGCCGGCAGCGCAGCAACAGGAGGGGGCAGGCTTCTTTCTGTCTGAGGATTCGGGTGACTCCCCGCTGCTGGACGACTTCCACGTGCATCCGGACACTGGCATCATCCGCACGGCGCGGCGCCTGGACCGCGAGCGGCGGGACCACTACAGCTTCGTGGCCGCCACGCTGCTGGGCGCCGTGGTGCAGGTGGAGATCCGCGTCAACGACGTCAACGACCACTCGCCCAGCTTCCCCCGCGACTCGCTGCAACTCGACGTCTCCGAGCTCAGCCCTCCAGGCACCGCCTTCCGCCTGCCAGGTGCCCACGACCCTGATGCCGGGCTGTTTAGCACACAGGGCTACACCCTAGTGCAGCCGTCCGACCTCCCCGAGGACCCCGCGGGACCCTTCTTTCAGTTGCGCTACGGAACCCCGGGGTCCCCACTGTTGTTGCTGTCGTCGTCGCCCCTGGAGCCCCTAGACCTGGTGCTGCTGCGGCGCTTGGACCGAGAGGAGGCGGCGGCGCACGAGCTGCAGATCGAGGCCTGGGACGGCGGCCGCCCGAGGCGCACAGGCCACCTGCGCGTGGAGCTGCGCGTGCTGGATGAGAACGACAACCCGCCGGTCTTTGAGCAGAGCGAGTACCGCGCGGCTGTGCGCGAAGATGCGCGGCCCGGCGCCGAGGTCTGCCGCGTGCGCGCCACCGACCGGGACCTAGGGCCCAACGGCCACGTGCGCTACAGCATCCGCGCCCGGCAGACGCCCGGGACCGGCGGCGGCGGCGGGCCGCCGGGCGGCGTGGCCTACTTCGCGGTGGAGGAGCTGAGCGGCGTGGTGCGCGTGCAGAGGCCGCTGGATCGCGAGGTGCAGGCTTGGCACCAGCTGGTGGTCGAGGCCCGCGACGGGGGTGCCGAACCCGAGGTGGCCACCGTGCGTGTGTCCGTCGCGGTGCTCGACGTGAATGACAACCGGCCCGCCATTCACCTGCTCTTCCTCACCGAGGGCGGTGCCGCGCGCGTCTCCGAGGGCGCCCGACCCGGCGACTACGTGGCTCGAGTCTCGGTGTCCGATGCTGACGGTGACCCGGAGAAGGACGAGGAGGCAGCCGGGGAGCTGGGTGTGGGCCTCGGAGGCAGGGCCCTCTCGCTGTCCTTGGAGGGCGCGGACGGAGCCTTTGCGCTGCGGCCTGGCAGTTCCCCGGGGGTATTTTTCCTTTGCGTGGAGGGGCCCCTGGATAGGGAGAGCCGCGACCTGTATGATTTGCGACTGGTGGCCATGGATGCAGGGTCCCCGCCGCTGAGCACGGAGGAGACCCTGCTCCTCCGGATCGCAGATCTCAATGACCACCCGCCCCTCTTCAGCCAGGAGCATTACCAGGCCTCGGTGTCTGAGGCTGCGACCCCCGGCACTGCCGTCCTGTGGGTCAGCGCCTCCGATGCGGACGAGGCCGGCACCGGCCACGCACGGCTGCTCTACAAGCTGGTCCACTTCCCCGATCGCTGCAGCCCAGATGCCCTGCGGCCCACGGAGGACTGTGGACCGTCCTTCACGATCGATCCACAAAGCGGCCTGATCAGCACCACCAGGAGTCTGGACCGTGAGGTCCAGGAGGCCGTAGAGCTGAGCGTGGTGGCCCAAGACAGCGGGGAGCCCCCGCTGTCTGCCACCTGCCTGGTGAGCATCACCGTGGACGACGTGAATGACAACGAGCCTATCTTCCAGAGGCAGGTGTACAACGCCACCATCGGGGAGCATGCCCCCGTGGGACATTGCTTTCTGCAGGTGAGTGCATCAGGCCTGTGTCAGAGGAAGGCCTGGGAAGGGGTGGAGCTGTTGGGAGTCTGTCCAGGGAAGGATGTGATGTTGTGGCTGGACCCCAGCTCAAGAGCAGGGAATATGTGCTCTGGTTCCTTCTCTACAGTGAGAAGAATAGGAGCCCTCTGGTCACCTGTCCTTTCTGCCAGGGGCCGGGACCAAATGATCTCCAGGGTCCTTTCTGCGAATACATCCCATGGTAAAGGGTGTCCCAAAATTCACGCAAGAAGTAATTTTGATAGAAAACACAGGTTTATAATTAAAAATTGTAAATTTTCATTGCTCGACAATGAAAACGCATTGTTCTTTCGTGTAGTGCTCCATTTTTAATAACCCTGAACTGTCAGCTGTCACGCTGTCTTTTTTTTTCATCGGCAACACTTCACCACACAAATGATGCAAAATTCAAATCTTCCGTGAATTTTGGGACACCCTTTATTTGGGTCTTGCTTTTGCTGGATATGTGCACCCAAGTTGGTTTGGAAGAAACCGCCCATTCTCACTCAAGCACTAGGCGAATGGCAATGTCTCATATTTTTGAGCATCATTATGTGGCATTCTAGGGAAATCAGGGGGCTCTGTCACATCAGTTAAAAAAAAAAAAGTATATGTCTTTAAACACTGAAACTGGTTTTTGAATAACCATTGAGTATTCAGAAACTTCATATGTACTGTCCTACCTTCTTTTGAAGCTTACAGAGGCTAGTTGAGGACATCGAGTCATTTTTATCAGCTGTAGGCCACGCTCTTTCACTGATGCCTTCCGGACTCTGGAGTAGTGGTCTCAACCTATCCTTTGTAAGATGGGGCTCTCTCCCCTGCTTTTGGGCTATGCTGCCTTGTAGAGTTCTGATTTCTCTATTCTTTGAATGGTGTGATTTGCACCCTCTAGAATCACTTCTTATTGATTGTAATTTCCTGTTTCTTGTCTGATGTGAAATAAGAAAGAGGATTTCCAAGATTGAATGATTTATTCAAAAAAAACTTGAGTAAATAGAGGCCGAGAGGCTAACTTTATTAGTGAGTAAAGCTCTACTAAAGCTTTATTTTGCTCTTACGCTGGGTTATTTTCATAGACCTGTACAGCTTATTTCCTGCTTCTTAGGGGAAGGCTTTGGCCTTTATAAGTTATGTCTCAAATCATAAGCTTTAGATAAGTGAGATGCTACTATATTGTAAATATGAGCCTCATGACTGCTTCTATTCTATTATTTTTTAAACTCCTTTGGATCTGTGGGCAATGATAATCTCCACCCTTTAGCACGATTGGTAACTCTTTGAGTTGCTAGGTTATTAAAAGAAGGCTTGAAAATCAATGAATGCTTGCTGCTGAAACGGACAAATCCACAAATGTCAATGAGTAACATAATGGAAGATTATTTATCTCCCAGGCAGAGTCTAATACAATGCAGATTGGCTGGTCCTCCTCCATCCAAGGTAGGGCCAGGCCTGGGAATGACATAATCAAATCCACTATCCTCCCATTGGTCAGAGTTGTGCCATGCGGCCTCAGGTGTACTGCAAAGGAAGCTGAAAAATGGAGAGGAACACATGGATGCCAGTGTGTGCTGATACTTTCTGCTCCAGATTTCTAAAAATAAAGTCATAATAGGTGAGAGGTTGGACTGGAGTTCTCCCATCTGGAAGACCTTATGCCTCCTGATATGAAACAGTACGACTTGGCTCCATTTAAAGGAAAATAAGCAGGGTGGATTAATTGTGATCCCTTTGATTAGAACCTGTTTTTAGAAACTTTCTAAAATCAGGAGATGATTCGGCCATGAGGCGTGAGTTTATCCCATTATAGTGACTCCGTATGTGGCAGATCCATTATGGCGAGCTGATCTTGGCTCAAGTGTAGGACTGGTCTCCAATTGCAAAAAACCTTCCCAGGTTGCCAAGTAAAGTACTGCTATAGATAGTATTAAGTCGTGATGACTAAGATTTCTGAAAATCCCAGTGACCTAGCCCCTCAAGACTGCAGAAACCCTGATTTTCATTGAGGTCTCTAGTGGCCTCTTCACAACAGCTGTGTGAACCTTCTGTGTTCATAACCCCTCTAGCTGACTCTGTCCCCTAACTTCCAAGTAAGCCCCACTGGAGGATCTTCCATAGGCTTTCATTTTTTTCCTTTTTTAAATTTAAGTATAATTGGTATACAATATTACATAGTTATACTAGTTTCAGGTGTGCAATACAGTGATTTGACATTTTTATACCTTACAATATAACCACCTAACTAATTCTAGTGATCAACTGTACCATGCAAACTTATCACAGTATTGTTGACGGTATTCCCCTTCACCTTTCTCACCCATCCTCCCATCCCACTCCCCTCTGGCAACCATCACTTTGGTCTCTGTTTCTATGTGTCTGTTTTTGTCATGTTTGTTTTTGTTTACTTTTTAGGTTCTACTTGTGAGTAAAACTATACAGTATTTGTCTTTTTCTGTCTGAATTATTTCGCTTAGCATAATACCCTCTAAGTCAGGGGTGGCGAACCTTTTGGCGATTGAGTGCCAAAGTTTATGAAATAAGAGTATACTCGCTCGACTCACGTGCCAGCCCATCGAGTGAGATAGAGGTATTGATTATTTTTATGTCTATAAGAGGCATAGGATGTTTTTATAACAAAAAAACAATAATTCCGCATTCCGAAATAATTGCTCCGCATGCCACTTTGGACACGCGTGCCATAGGTTCACCACCCCTGCTCTAGGTCCATCCATGTAGTCACAAATGACAAGGTTTCATTCTTTTTTATTGCTGTATAGTATTCCATTATAGTCACCTTTCTTCATTCATCTATTGATGGACACTTAGGTTGCTTCCATATCTTGGCTATTGTAAATAATGCTGCAATGAAGATGGGCTTTCTGTCTTTTAACTCTTTCAATCTTTTGTTTTTATCCCACTCTGTAAAAAAGAAGCTCTCCAGCTAGCTTTGGGTCTCATGGCCTCTCCTTTCTTCCAGGGCTCTGTTTAATTGCATTATATCAATTTTTATAAACTGCACCTTCTTTCTGTTGCTCTTTGCCAGTTTTCTCTCTATGGACCTCATATCTGCTCAGTTCTCTTTTGTCAGAATCAAGCAAAAGAAAATTATTTCCTAGATTCCCTGCAAGGGAAGAGCATGTCATCTAAAAGTACATACTCCAAAACTTTGAAAGTGTCTTTCTTTCTTCATATCACTAATCCACTCATATTGCTGTTCCTACTTCCACCACACTGAACCCTTTTATATTTCCTACCCAAATTGACACTTTCCGAAGACTTCAAATGTGGGGCAGAACAAAGGGATCCAATACAGAAGACAAGAGCCAGTAACAACCTGAGATAGGCAACCAGTAGCTCCAGAGGGTTTTGACAGCCTTGAAGGCATTGGCTTGGATTTCTTAATTCCTTGCTCCCCACTGCCTGCCTCCTCTTGTAGAGAGCACCTTCTTAAGCACCCACCTCTCAGGACCTCTTCTCAGTATCTCTTGATGTTTCAGAGAGGGTTTTCCTCCTCACCCCCCCCCCCACCACCAATGTCTAGTCTGAGAAATTCTCTTTTCTTCTCAGATCACTGTCAGAAAGACTAACTTCAACCTCTAGTCAAAACCTTTATTCTCTACCCACACAAAGTCCAAGATGTGAACTGTACTTATAGGCTCTATTTTTTAAGCAGATATTAAAACGCTATTAACTCCAGCATTTCTACCTGAATGTCTCTCTCTCTCTCTCTCTCTCTCTCTCTCTCTCTCTCTCTCTCTCTCTCTCACACACACACACACACACACACACACACACACACACACACACACGTGCGCATAACAAGATTATTCTCTCACATCTCTCAAATAACAGCACTGTGTTCATTCATCAGCTCATTTATTTAAGCAAACAACAGCATCCATTGAATCAACAGCATTCAATAGACAAATGTTTACTGAGTACCTATTACATGACAGGAAGTGGTCTTGGAGCTGAAGATGTGGCAGTGAGGACAACAGGTTAGGTTCCCCTGCCAACAGTTCTCTGTCTCCTCCCCTCCATGGTCAGTTTTCAGGAATGAATGACAAGTGCCCTGCCTCCACTTGCTGATTACCCCTTCGCCCCTGTGCTGACGCTTCCTTATCACTACTAATTTCTGCCTCTCAAAAGGCAGCCATGTTCTTTTATTTCAAATCCAATGGTTTCTTCTTAGTCCCAACCTGCCTCATTCTCTGTAAAGCGTTTTTAGACCGTGGCCCACTTCCCCTTTCTTGAGTGCATCTTCTCTCCTGCCGTTTGTCACACTGCGTTCTGGTTCTGGTTCTGGTTCTGGCAATGCCAGTTCCCCCTTTCCCACTTGTGCCACTGCGCTGGGTGTGGTTGAGGCATTTCCGGGGCTTCTGTCATTTTATCACTTCTTTCTGTGCTTTCTTCTTCCATATTCCAAGAACTTCAACTGCTTTATTTTTTTATATCTCCGGGTCAACCTTCCTTATAAATTCCAGATTAACAGTTCTCTACTTGCTATGTATCTCTACCTTAAAGTGTTTTGGGGCACCTCAAATCTAACATTTCTCAAACTGAACTCATTTCCCTTCTACCCCTTATTTCTTTTATTTTCCAACTTCGTCAATCAGCTCCTTTCGGAGACTTTCCTTCCTTTGTGAATGTGCCCTTTCTATAGATGTGTTTATACATTTGGTGTGTGTCTGTGTGATGTAGTTGCTATTTGTCGGCATGGTTGTGTTTGAGAATTACTGGGTAAATAGCAGGTGATGGCACATGTCAATCAGTTGGATAAAAAGCAGGTCTTGAAATTGCAAACTGGGGCTGTGGAAGAGAACACTTGACTGTGCTTGTCTGTTCGCTCTCATGGTCTGACCGTGAGGAGCCTCCTAGGAGGGGGTGCCTGGACAGTGAACCCTAAAAATAATATCTGCCCTTTGAGAAGACATGAGAGAGGGGAAGACCTGATTCCCACTGTGCTCCATGGACTGAAAAGGAGTAAATTACATCTTGTTTCTGATTCATTGTATCTTTGTGGGTCATTTCCTTTTTTATTAATTCCCAAGCCTTTAGTAAAGTCTTTCTAAATGTGTTAGTTTTGTCTCAACTCTAGTGTGGTGGTAAAAATGTAGAATGCAAAATGCCCCTAGGGGGTGGTACAATTTAAAGGAAGGGTTACTAATGAACTTTAGTGAAAGTGCCCAGAGCTAGCAGCTGAAAGGTGATGCTGGCAAAAGATACTGAAGTTAGGAGGTTCTTAGGAGCGGGGTGAGGCCCTTTCTCTCCAGAGGCTCTACTGCCACCTTTGGATGTAAGACTTTATTAAGGAAGAAGTTTCCTATAATCTTAGTGTCATCTTTGATTCCTCCTCAAATTTGACCACAGTACTGGCCAAGGTGTACAGTATTTCTTACATCTGACACTTCATTTATAATTTGTACCTATGATCATCACCCTAGTTTTGTCCACCATCACTTCTTGTCTTCTATTGCCCATTCTTCAAACTGCAGAGATTGTAAGCACATCACAAATGCCACCTCCTTCCCCTAAATGTTTTCTTGTTTTGTTTGGCTTTTAATGTTCTTAATGTGCTACAGTTATGTACTTGTACTAGTATAACAGAGGATTGTGAGTACCTCACAGGGTTTCAATTAAATGATATTTGAGTCCCTTATAATTAATAGTGTTCTCAATCTCATGTACTAGAAGACCCAAACTTTGTTGAATTATATTGAAGAGCTACATAGCCAAAAAATAAAGAAAAAAGAAACATCTGCAAGTAAGAGTTAATCTAGTCAAGATTTTTACTTTTTCATTTTTACATTATATATTATATATAATATATAATTAATATATATATTTATTATAAAATTTATTTACTTAATATATTTGATTATTGGTCCCTTGGAATTTTATAGCCTGAATTGCATTAGCTATCCTGTACTTTTTTTGTCTCCCTTAGCTTACTACCAACATACTCTTATTGTTTACCTTATATGCATACTCCCAGACTTCCATAGTGTGCACCAGCTTTGAGTCATATAATTGTGTTACCTGTAGATAATTGTCTTATTCTGACTCCTTTGAATGGACTGAGCCTATCTGTACACCCTGTATGCACGGAGTGCATGTATGATTTTCACAACAGTCCTTTAGACCTGTCTCCAGGATATGTCTAAATCAACTGCCATCGTCTTACCTGATTATTCGACTCTTTCTGGCTTCATACTCACTTCCAGCATGTTTTGTATACCCTGTGGCTTTGCTTTGATGAGCTGTTTTAGACACTCAGAGCCCCTTGTAGAATTCTCTCTCAGACTTCATTTTGATATCCCTTCTCTTTTCCTTTACCCACATACAACTGCTACCCAAGACCAATCAGCTGGCTTTACTACCTTTTCTTTTTCCCACTTGGGAAAGGTGGCCAAATAATATCTTTAGATGGATAATAGGAAGAGTATAACCCAGAACCTGTGGGATGTATCTTTTGTTACAGCTAATATTTGGCTTGCCAATAATTTGTCTAGTTCTTGGTTCTGTGACTAAAGGTAACTAATACTGCATTGTAGAGTTCATATCTTTGAAGATTAAAATTAAGCTGTATACAGTGATGAAAAATATAGACAGACTATAGAGCTAGACTGTCTGTGTTTGAATCTCAGCTCCACTGCTTGCTTACTAGCCATGTGATCTTGGGCACTGTACCTCAGTTTCCACATATGGGAAATATGGGTAACAGTAGTGTCAGCTTGATAAAGCTTTTGTGTGGATAATGAATTAATTCATGTATGCTTAGATCCATGCTTGACTCACAGCCTATAATTGCCCAAATTCATGTTATATATAATTAAATGTTAGCCAATAAGAATTCTAGAAATGAAGAGAAAATGATTTTGCCTGAGGACTAATTGAAAACGCCATTTTTTTTTAAAGATTTATTTTATTGATTTTTGACAGAGAGAAACAGAGACAGAGAGAGACAGAGAGAAGGGGGAGGGCCCAGATCAGTCTCCATAGTTGACAGCATTAGTTTTCCATATAGTTTCACTCCACAGGTGGGCACAGGGCTGCACAGTACAGGAACCGGGCTGGGAGCCTCCCACATAGGCCCCGGCAAGAACTGAACTGGGGGCACACCCCAGTTCAGCATGTGGGTCCGTATGGGCAAGGGCCAGAATTCGATCCTCGGTCCACGGAGCTTCAAAGTGAGTGCTTTACCCACTGAGCATCCCAGCTTTCCCCAGCATTTTATTTTATTTTATTTTT
>PVKE010030885.1:0-19366 GCA_004027555.1 Craseonycteris thonglongyai
AGAGAGAGAGAGAGAGAGAGAGAGAGAGAGAGAGAGAGAGAGAGAGAGAGACTAACTCCTGCTGCTTTTAGACCCTGAGCACAAAGAATGTCTTAAGTCTTTCTTTAAAGCACTCACCTGATTAGGTCAGGCCCACCTAGGATAATCTTTGTGCTTAACTCAAAATCAACTGATTAGGGCCCTTAATGACATCTGCAAATCTTTTTGTCTTTATTATATGACATAACCACAGGAGTGATATCCCATCATATTCATAGGCTCTTGCATACTCAAGGGGAGGAGATCATATGAGGGCACATGACATTGGTGGTCATCTTAGCATTCTGCCTGCCATAGCTAGTAACTGAAATCTGAGAGACTGTATCTTATTCTTACCGATCTCTGGATGAAGGGTGTGCCTTGGAGAACAGCCCCTTTCACAATTAATTCCATTATAAGAGAAGTATGACTGTACAACATTTTTGGGGTCTCAAGTGTGGGTGAAGGGGAACCATTGGATACAGAAGAGGCAGCCCTTATTTATAGATAGGTTTTGTTAGGACTGATTTCTCTAGTGGATAAAATAGACCAGTGGCTCTGTAACCCTCTGGAAAAATAAGGATTCTGGAAGTTGAGAAGTCCCCAAAGTGAATCTAACTTCAGGCCTCTTGACTCCAGATCTTTTTCTGTTGGCACTGTGGAACTTGCTCTTTTCTGTCTGTAAATCTCAGCTTCCCTCTCAGAAAAATGAGGGAGTAGGGTTGGGAGTTCTCTGAGGTCCTTACTCATCTTAATGTCACAGTATGACCACAAATCTAGTGGCCCGAATCTAGTGAACATCAGCTATGGAGCGGCTAAGTGCCAGTTAAGAAGCAGGCAAGTGTGGAGAGACATACCTAGGAGCACATTTCAAGTATGTTTCTCTCCAAAAAACAAGCAGTTAGGTTCGACGTTTGATGTCATAAAGGTAGAGAAACCCTCTAGGCAGAGAGAAGTTAAAGTTGTATCTACAACTGCCCCAGTGGCATTTGAAAATGGCAGAATGTGGGGTTTAGGGGCCCCTGGGTTCATGGGACTTGCTTTCTTAATGCCTCAATCATATTTTTATATTTACTGATTTTTTTTACTCTCCATAGAATATCATTTATTATTCTTTAATTTGAAAGTATTCCAAGGCCCAGACACACAAGTGAACTCAAGTCCACAGGGTTTCATTTTGGAAATCTGAAGGTATTTTGGCATGTCTGTGGGACTGGGGCATGACGGAGGGACAGAGCCATTCTTTTATTCTCAATTCCGTTAGCCTTAAATTCAGGCCCAAGTTCTGTCCTTGGGCCCTTTTATTTTCACATCATTCTTGGAAACTCTCATCATCCCCCATTGACTTAACTTTGTTCTCTTTTCCAAAGCTCTGTCTCCAGCATTTTGATGCCAACAGCTAGCTGTTAGAAGTCATGACTATTTTGTATACTACCAATTCGTACTTACTAATCCCTTCACCTTTTTCCTCCTGTCCCCCAATTTCCCTGCCATCGATCATCCTGATAAATCTAGTACCCATCCGACACCATACATACACTGCATCCCTTATGCTGTACCCACATCCCCATGACTACTTGTAAGAACCAATTTGTACTTCTTAACCCCTTCCTTTTTTTTTCATCTACACCCCCCCCAGCCCCCCGCAACTCCCTTCCCATTTGGCAACCATCAAAATATTCTCTGTATCTATGAGTTTATTTTCTGTTTGCTCTTTAGTTTCTACTTATAAATGACTTCACATTGCATCTGCCCTTCTCTGTCTGATATACCCTACTCAGCACAATACCCTCTAGGTCCATCCATGCTGTCACAGAAGGCAGGAACCCATTCTCTTCCCTGGCTGAGCAATATTTCATTGTTTATACTCAGATGCACCACCTCCTCTTTATCCATTCATCCATTGAGGAAACCCAGGCTGCCTCCACATCTTGGACATTGTAAACAATGCTACAGTGAATATATGGATGTACATGTCTCCTCAGAGTAGTGTTTGGGTTTCTTCAGATAAATACCCAGAAGTGGGATTATTGGGTCCTTCCTTATTGCTTGTTATAGCCGTTATTTTAAAGTCTATTTTGTCTGGTATAAGTATTGATACCCCAGCTTTTTTGTTTGTTTGTTTGTTTGTTTCCATTTTCATGAAATAACTTTTTCTATCCTTTTACTTTGAGTCTGTGTGTGTGTATTTCCATTTGAAGTGAGTCTCTTGTAGGCAGCAGATGAGCGTGTAAGGGTTTTATTTTCTTATCCATTCAGCCAGCCTGTGTTTTTGATTGGAGTATTTAATGCATTTACATTGAAAGTAACTATTGATAGATAAGTAGTTATTTCCATTTTATTATTTATATTTTTGATTTTTTTTCTTTTTAAAGAAGTTTCTCTAACATGCCTAGTAATATTGATTTGGGGGTGATGAACTCTAGCTTTTTCTTATCTGGGAAGCTCTTTATTTGTCCTTTGATTCTAAATGATAGCTTTGCTGGGTAGAGTAATCTTGGTTATAGGTCCTTGCTTTTCATCACATTGAATGATTTCTGCCAGTCCCTTCTGGCCTGCAAAGTTTCTGTTGAGAAATCAGTTGACAGTCTCGTGGGAGCTCCCTTATAAGTTACTAGTTGCCTTTCTCTTGCTGCTTTTAGGATTCTCTCTTTGTCTTTAACCTTGACCATTTTAATTATAATGTGTCTCGGTGTGGGCCTGTTTGGGGTTATCTTGTTTGGGACTTACTGTGCTTCCTGGGTTTATATGTCTGTTTACCAGGTTAGGAATGTTTTCTGTCATTATGTCTTAAAAGAGGTTCTCAATCCCTTGCTTTCTCTCTTCTCCTTCTGATACTCTTATGATGCAAATGTTGTTATGCTTGATGCAGTCCCAGAGGTCCCTTAAACTATTCTCATTTTTTTTTTGATTCTTTTTTCTTTTTGCTGTTTTGATTGGGTGATTTCTGCTACCTTGTCTTCCAAATTGCTGATTTGATCCTTTGCTTCATCTAGTCTGTTATTTATTTCTTCTGTGTGTTCTTCATTTTAGTTATTCTGCACTTCTGACTGGTTCTTTTTTATGGTTTTTATGTTCTTTTATTATGCTTGCTATCTCTTTGTTGAAGTTCTCATAAAGTTCCTTGAGCATCCTTATAACCATTGTTTTGAACTCTGTCTCTGGTAGGTTGTTTGCCTCCATTTCGTTTAGTTCTTTTTCTCGAGCTTTCTCTTGTCTTTCACTTGGGATATATTTCTGTTTCCTCATTTGGGCTGCCTCTCTATTCGTTTCTCTATATTAGGTAAATCTGCTGTGTCTCCCAGTCTTGGCCAGGTGGCCATATGTAGTAGGTGGTTTCCTGTAGGGCCCAGTGGCATAGTCTCCCTGGTCATCTGTGGTGGGTGCTTCAGAAGTGTCCCTTGTGTGGCTTGCATGTGTCCTCCTGTCATTGTTGAGCCTTGATTGCCATTGGAACATCAATGTGTGGGATTGGCCCTCAGGCTGACTGGTTGCAGGGTTTGGCCACATCCACAGCTTATAGGTTGCTGTGCCTGGAGCTTACCCCATGGAGTACCTTTTGAGATGGCCTTTTGTATGTGCCACTGGTGGGACTAATTGTGCAGTGTTCTGTGGTTGTCTGAAGTCAACCTCTAAGTATGTTGGTTCTGGGGCCTCTTGAGAGGGACTCTGATGCAGGCCCAGGTCAGCCACTGCCTGTGACCAGCCAGGGACTACCTGGTAGGAGCTACAAAGTGATCCATGATTGTTTGCTGCCTTTGCTAAACCTGGAGGTGCATGGGAGAGTCCACACTGTGAACCGAGGACAGTTGCCATCAGTATCAGGTCTGGGGTAGCTCTACAAAAAGCCAGGACACGCAAGGCCTGCTGCCAGATGCTGCTTCATGTAAGGTTCAGCCTCTGATAAGCCACTTGCTATATGAAGTTGGGTATGGTGGGGTCTCATTGAGTCACCGAGGTGGAGCAAGTAGAGCTCACCAGGCCAATCAGATTCAGATTTGGCCATGGACATGGAGGAGGGTGAAACACAGGGAAGATGGCATCTGCCTGTTGCCTGCACAGGAGGAGGACCCCACCCATGGAGAATGGCAACTTTTCCTCCAGCCCTTGCCCCGAAGCCACACATCTCAGTCTCCCCTCCCCCCTCCCTGCATGCCTCTCACTCCCCTTGAGTCACCGTCCCTCCACTGGAACCCAGGTGAGTGCCTGTGAGCAAGTGTGTCTGTGCACAGGCACTTTAAGAGGATGTCTGGGTTTCTTGCAACCTTGCGTCCCACCCTGATGGTTGGAATCCTCACTCTTTTTCAAATCTGGATATTGTGGGGGCTCTTTCTGGCACCAGTACTCTGGAATGGGGAGCGCGGTGTGGGACTGGGGTCCCTTGCTCCTCCCGTAGGAACTCCTGTGGCCAAGATATCCCTCCTAGTTCTCAGCTGCCACATGGAGGTTTGTGGTCAGCCCATTTCATGCCTCTGTCCCGCCTACAGTCTCAACGTGGCCTCTTCTTTATATCCTTCGTTATAAAACTTCTGTTCAGCTAGACTTTAGATGGTTCTCCAGGTTGATGGTTCTATAATTTAGTTGTAATTTTGAAATGTTCACGGGATGAGGCAAGCACAGCGTTTATCTACTCAGCCATCTTGAATCTCTTCTTCCAAACTAAAACTCTCAATCGTACTTTTAATCAGAACAAATTTCAAGCATTAATCTTTGATGCTAGTTCCTGCCATTTCCAGCCACTTGACACTTTTTCATAAATAAAATGACAGTTTGATTGAATGTGGTTTTTAATTAAACTGCCTTCACTTGGAACAACTTTTAGGGAGATGTGGAAAGAGCCTCACTTCAGAAGTGCCAGCTGAGACTGACTTCTGAGAAATGTGACCAGGCACTTTGGGAGGAACAAAGGAAAGCAGGCAAGTAAAATTAACCAGGTCCCCAAGTCCTGTGCAGCAGCTCCCTCCCCAGGCCAGCTCACTGTCTCTTGTAATAAGTGAGCAGCCTCAACAGTGAGTGGGCACAGACGGCTCACACTGAACTCAAGACAAAGCGTGTAAAATCTTAGGAAATTTCCCCATGGTGGCTCTTGATAATATTATTGGCATTTAAGCTGTTTGTGGCATGTTATTCCTTCCACAGGTGAGACTTTACAAAGACAAAATGAAATATGACCACTGTTATTCTGCCTTGAGGTACAACTCAGAGTTTTATGAGCAATAGTGAACTCTGCAATAGAAGACCTTCCAAGATCTTAGAGTCTTACAGGGAGGTGAAGACATTCATGGGGACAGAACCCACAGCTCAGAATTGAAGAATGGGCTACCCAGGCTTGGAGGAGATGTGGCTGGGAACCACTTTGTAAGCTCTTTATAGGACTGTCCCTACATAAGGGGGACAGTACCTCAAAGAACAGTGTTTGGGCCCCTTGATATGGGCATTTACATGGTTCTTGGTTCCCAGGCTTACTCATCTCGATACAATGCAAGGATACAGCTAGGGTGATACCACTTTAAGCAGCATCCAATCAGAACTCATCCCTCCCTTTGTATTCTGTGGTATACAGATCTACCCTGATAAATAGCTGCTGCCCTGGAGAAATCTATCAAGCCTTCACCCTCTGCATGACTCATCTCCCTGTGGCAGGCGGAGCTCAGCTTCTAAGAATAGCCTAGCCTGAGGGATCCAAGCTTGGAATCCCTTCCAACTTTCAGGGCTCTGAAGTTCGGCGCCCACAGAGGTCTGTGCTTAGGTAATGGGGTGCAGATGGTTTGGTGTTTGCAGAGATGGTGGCTCATAACCATCTCCCTTCCACCTTTCCTTTGCACAAAATTCCAGGAACACAGAATTCCAAGCCAGATCACATTGCTTACAAAGGAAGTCTAATTGTAAGGGGCTTTATGGTGCATTACAGTGGCTTAAAGAGAAGGTAACCAGAGAGCTCACTCATTCATTTATTTGTGCATTCAACAAATATTTGCTGACTGCCCGGTAGGTGAGAACCACAACAAGAAACTCAAGGAGGATCTTGCCAAGGTGAATCAGATCTAAGTGCTAAGCCCTGAGCAGACGCTCCAATACCGAATCTTGGCTGCCAGGCAGGGGAGTGATAAATATAAGAGCTGACATTCATTGAGCACTTACTATGTGCTATGCTTTAAGTACTTCATATGCATGAACTAGATTCATCTTCACAACAGGTCGAATTAGGTTTCATTATCAACTTCAGTTGCTAGTTGAGAATTATAGCAAGCACAGAGAGTAAACTCAAAGGGTAACTTGCTCAAGCTCATACAAGCTATAGGTCAGGAATTGGACCAGGGTTCTCTGATAGGAACCATGATGTTGGTGCCATTCCATCATCATGATGTTAAAAATGTTGATGTTTACACCATTCCATCATCACAGCAACCTTCTGTCATTTCTTCTCATAACTTGCGAAGCTGTTTCTTACCCCAGGGCCTTTGCATGTCCCTCTGCCTGAAACATTATTATTGCTTCGGCTTTTTCTCATCCTCCAGGCCTCAGCTTAAGGGCCAGCTCTTTACGAGGCCTTGCCTGACCACCTAGTAAGTTCTTTCCTCTTATTCTCTAGCCCAACACTTTATTTCCTTCCCAGCTCTTACCGTAACGTGACATTACTATGTGTTTGCTTTTATCCACATACAACTCCCTGCCAATCCTCACTAGATTGTAAGCTCCCGAAGGCATGGACTTTGTGTATATTTGCCTCTGTCTGCAGCCTGGCACATGCCATGTCCTCAAAAAATATTTGCTGGCTGGTCAGAGGTGGGACATAGGCGCAGAACACATCTTGGCCATTGCTGATGCCTAACTGTTAGGAGGAATGAAGCCATGAGTGTACTGCGGTTATTGCTGTCATTACCATGGCTAGTGAAGAGGAAAGAAGCCGGGGACTGAGTAGGCACAACAGAAAATTTGGGGTTATAATTTAGCACCAGCTAGCTAGCTGCGAGTCAATGTGTGCTTCTCCCTGAGGGTCTCTTCAGTGGGAGCTGCAAGGCCGGCAGGTTCTGCATATGTAATGGAGGCCGCAGCTCCCCGACAGCTTCCCCTGCCTCACCCCACTCCACAGCCTCTCCCCTCTCTCAGCTGAAGCTGGCTGGGCTCTTGGTTCCATGCAGCAGCTCCAGGCAGAAAAAGGGAGAAGATCTGGCCTGGGGCAGTGCCTCCTCAGGGCAGGAGTGACTGAATGGAGACTGCGGGCTGCGTTCTCCTGGGCGACGTCACCCTGTGGCCTGAGTTCCCCGGCTCCTAGGCGCTGGGGACCTGCCAGGTGCTCAGAGAATCCCCTGGTGCTGTTGGCTGCCTCCCCTTAGATTTGCTTTGCTTCTGTGCCTTGCTTCATCTGCCACTTGTACATACTAGAAAGAGGACCTTGTTCTAGAACATTCCACCTGTGTGGCCTCTGAGCCTCACATTGTTCCTCTGTGAAGTGGGGGTTATGCTGACTGATGGTGTGGCCATGAGGATTAGGTGAGGCTGCCATTTCCTTGGCATAGTTCCAGGCACTTGGCCATGAAATTCTGTGGTGCTGTTCCTATCCCACTGCAACTACTCTCCAACAATCCTCCAACAACACTGCAGCAACACTGCAACTACTCTCCAACAACCCTCCAACAAGTCTGTGCCTCACTTCTGGAGTCACATCTAACCAAAGCCAAGGGAAAGCCCTCCCCTTGTAAATTACACAGGATTATATTCAAACCCCCCCCCCCCCCAATCATCCAGGATAGTGTCCACACCCTTAGATCTTTGACTTACTCCATGTGCCAATTTCCCTCGGCCATGTAAGGAAAACAGTCTCACAGGTTCCAGAGATGAGGATTTGGGCCTGTTTGAGGGCCATTACTGTGCCCACCTGCACATACATCCCAGTGGAGATGGTGTGGGACAGTGGAGTGTGTGAGTCCAGATTTCAGGGGGAGCTCTGGTTTAAGCCACAGCTTTGGGAGAGCCCACAGTCCTCTGGACTTTTCCAGACTCCTATTTTCTGGCTTTTGGTCTTTGTAGCTCTCAGTCCTGAGGACTGAAGGTAGAGCTTGTGTCTTTTCTTCTGTGTAGTTCTTGGAGCCATACCCCAAAGAGAGTTTGGATGGTCTGTGACATGAATGTAGTTTGAAACCAAATTTGCCCTACCCATCTCTAATGCAGGAAACAGGATCTAGGCCCCAGCTCTGAGGACAGCCACCCACACATACTCTCTGCTTGTCTTGCTGTGTGGCAGACCAGGTGCCTGCTGACCCCATGGCTTCTAGGTCCCAACCTTCGTCATGCTGGATGTGACCAATGCAGCAGATGTTGCCATGTGAACATTCTTTTTTGGATGGTTTTTGGGTCAAGGCCCAGTTCTGCAGCCCCCAGGATCCTGTTGTGAGTTAATTTGCAAAGCTTAGCAGTGCCTAACACATCAGAGGGGATAAATAAACACCGGCAGCAGAACAGACTTCCTACCAGTGACTCAGAGGCAGGCAGGCTGTGGGGGTGGATCCTAGACCCACTTTGCTTACTGACATCCCAGGTACAGGCTGGGAGAATGGCCTGGTCAGCTTGATGTCTGAACATGAGCAATGATCTAATTTTCCTGTGCCTTCTTAGGAGCACAGTGGGCACGTTTTTGACTTTTGCACATGGATTTCAGAATGAACTTTCTTTGTAAAGGGAGTGGTTTGAATTCTCTCACTAGCCTTATAGAAGCACAGTTTCCAAAGTGTTTTAATCTGGGTTCAGAGCCTAGATCTAGCCACAACAGCTAGGGGATTTTGGACAGCTCTTGCCATCTGTCTAGGTCCTGATTTCCTAATGTGATTGTGTATGATTGTGAGAGTAAGAAAGCCAACACTTATTAGGCGCTTCCTATGTGTCAGGTACTAAAAATTATTTTCCCCAATGTACAGATTAGGAAACTGAGGCACAGAGAGGTGAAATGACCAATGCAGAGTTCTAGCACCAGCAAGATCAGGATTGAGGGTTTTTGGTTTGTTGTTTTTTTTTTGTGGCAAGACACACATAATAAAATTTACCACCTTACTCGTTTTCAAGTGTATGGTTCAGTGGTATGAAGTACACTTATGTTGCTGTGCTATCACCACCCTCCATCTAGGGAACTCGTATTCTTATAAAACTGAAACTCTATATCCATGAAACACCAGTTGCTGGTTCCCCATCCCTCTAGCTCATAGCAACCACCTAGTAATACTTACAGACCTATCTACCCTTTCCTTCCTCCCTCCCTCGTTTCTTCCTCCCTCCCTCCCTTCCTTTCTATCTCCCCACACTTTAGCTTCTGGTAACCACCATTCTGCTCTATTACTATGAGTTCAATTATTATTATTTTAGATTCCATATGTGAGGCTATGCAAAGTTTGTCTTTCTGTGACTGGCTTATTTCACTTAGCATAATGTCCTCCAGGTTCACCCATGTGGTCTCAAATGTCAAGGTTTTATTGGTCTGAATAATATTCCATTGTCTTTATCCACTTATCCATCAATGGGCTTTTAGGTTGTTTACATAGCTTGGCTATTGTAAATAATGCTAAAGTAAACATGTGGTTGCAGATAGCTGCCTCAGATACTGATTTTGTGAGATTTTAACCCATTTGGTCTGGTTCCAGAGCCATGTTCTCAACTACTACGTTATGCTGTCTCTTGACAATAATAATGTGAAGGCTGTCTGGAAAGTATCCAGCCATGTAATATGAAAAATAGAGGCATTTAGGCTGGATTTTTTTTCTGGACAGACCTTGTGGAACCTATTTTGTAGGACTCTTTTAACACTAAAACAAGATATTTGATCTACATGTAACACTTAGTCCACTGAGGAGGGATTGTTTGATTAATGATAACTAGTATGTTTTAAGTGTTTAAACTTTTTTTCTTAAACATTTTTAATTGAGATATAATTCCCAGAACAGAAAATACAACATTTTAAAGTTTACAGTCCAGTGGTTTTTAGTATCTTTACTATATTATGCAACTACCTAATTCCAGAACATTCCAAAACCCCTAAAGAAACTGCATTAGCAGTCACTTCCCATTCCAACCCTCCCCCAGCCCCGGAAACTCAATAAGCTATTTTCCATCTCTTTGGATTTGCTTATTTAGGAAATTTTGTATAAATGGAGTCATCATATAACATGTGGCCTTTGTGTCTGGTTTCTTTCACTTAGAATCGTGTTTTCAAGGTTCATGCACTCCGTAGCATGGATCAGTGCTTTCTTCCATTTTATGTCCTAATCATATGCCATTGTATGGCTGTAACCCATTTTGTTGAAACATTCAACTTATGTTGAACCCTAAGTTGATGGGCACTTGGGTTGTTTGCATCTTTTGGCCATTGTGAATAATGCTGCCTTAATATTCATGTACAATTTTTTGTGTGGACATGTTTTCTGTTCTCTTGGGTACATACCTAGGAGTGGGATTGCTGGGTCATGCAGTTTTTCTGTGTTTAGCATTTATGAGAAACTGCCAGATTTTTTTCATAGCACCTGCATCATTTGATGTTTCCACTAGCAAAGTACAGGGTTTCTATTTCTCCACGTCTTCACCAACATTTGTTATTTTTCTTAATTTTGCTCATTCTAGTGAACATGAAGTTATATCTCATGGTGGTCTTGATTTACATTTCCCAAATCACCAATGCTGTTGAGCATCTTTTCATGTGCTTATTGGCTATCTATATGTCGTTTTTTTGAGACATGTCTGTTAAAGTTTTTTGCCTGATTTTTAATTGGGTTGTTCTTTCATTGTTGAGTTTTAAGAGTTTGGTTTTGTTTGTTTGTTTGTTTTATATTCTGGGTAGTGGACCCTTATCAGATACATGATTTTCAAGTGTGTCCTTCCATTTTGTGGCTTGTCTTTTCACTTCTTGATAGTGTCCTTTGAGGCACAGAAACGTTTTAAATTTTGATGAAGCATGCCCAGTGTTATTTCATGCGATCCATTTCCCCTCAGTTTCATGTCCTCATCCTCAGACCTCACAGTGGCTCAGGAATTTCCTAGTGCTCTGCTGGTTCGGGGTGGGGTGGGGGGTAGGTGATGAAGTAAAGACCAGTCTTCTGTGCTTTGTTAGACCCCAGACTCAGGATCAGATCAAAGGAGGGAAGAGGACTGTCAGGTGACCAGTCAATTAGTGGCTACCATTGCCTCCCCCTGCTTCAGAATCCCTTTCCCAGACCAACCCTATATGGCCAGCATGCGGGGAATTGGCCCTTTTGAGCCTTTAGAGGCACCTGCTGACACAACTTTGCTCTGTCTCCCCTGGGCCTTGCCTGCATCTCCCATCTTTCTAGGTGTCGGGAACGCTCAAGAATTATGAAGTCTTATCCCTGAGTTTCCTCAGCCTGCCTCTGCATCTGTCTCAGCTCATTCTTCCTGATGTTTCTTCATAGCCATCTTGTTGAAAATCAGCTTCAGGCTCTGACAATACACAATTCTACAGGGTCCAAACGTCGGGATGTGTCAGAACCACGCAGGAAACTTGCTAGTAAATGTTCAAATTTCTGGGCCATTCCCGGGAAGGACTGAATTAGAATTTCTGGGCGTGGGACTCAAGGATGTGCAGGTTTAACCAGAGGCCCTGTGTGATTTGGGTGTCGGATGTCCACAGACCACCTCTTGAGAGGCATTGCCCTGTTCCAGATGCCTACTCACCTAGATGTGCCTTGAGATCCCAGGGAGGGTGAGCCCTGTAGTTCTCAAATGTGGCTGCATGTTATAATCACCTGGGGGACCTTAAGACTACTCGACACCCAGACCACACTGAGAGCCAGTCAAATCATGGGCTCTGAGCGTGGGACCCAGGCATCAGCAGGTATGTGCAGCTAAGGCTGAGAACAAGAGATTATATAACTTGCCTGGGACTGGCAGCCATAAAATTCTACATGTTGTTTCCCTTTGCTAAGCCCTCCAAACCACTCAGGCCAGCTGGATTCGGGAGTTTCTCTCTTCTCTTTTATCTGAGCCTCAATTTAGTGTTTATTCTCATGCTGTGACCTGAGGCCACAGAACTGGAAGGGCTGCACACGCCTCCAAGTTCCCTGTAATAGGGGTTGGCTAATTATACAGGGAGTCACTCGAGACGTCTTTGCTCACTCTCATAATGGTGCTAGATTTACCCACTGATTTTCCAAACCCCCAGATAAAGGGATTGTTGCCTTCTGATCATGAACCTATAGCACCAGGGTCTTTCTGGGAAAGATTGTTCTACAAAGTGGTCAAGAATGTGGGCTTTGAAATCAGGTTTCCTGATTTGAATTTTATGTAGCTCTACTACTTGGGTGGGTGGGCTACGGGTCTTGCCTGACCGTTTGTTTCTCTCACCTGTACAGTGGAAACACAAGTACTGAAGAATTGCCTTAAGCAGATGAATGGATTAAAAAATGTGTGGTATATACTTATAGTTAAGGTGACCAGATTTTAAGTTTTATTTATTTATTTTATTAATTTTTGACAGAGAGAGAGAGATACAGAGACAGAGAGAGAACCGAACTGGGGGCACTTCCCAGTTCAGCACATGGGTCCGCACAGGACAGGGCCGGGATTCGATCCTCAGTCCCCAGCGCTGCAATGTGAGCGCTTAACCCACTGAGCCATCCCGGCTTCTAGGTGACCAGATTTTAACATTCGTAAAGTGGGACACCATTGACTGGGGGGGGGGGAGGGTTCTTGATTAAAAATTGGGTCTATCTCCCGCCGTTCCCTAGCTTGTCGTGCATTCTTTCCAAAAATCGGGACTTTTTAAAAATGCCGCGGGACACAGGACAAATTGTTAAAAATTGGGACTGTCCTGCCAAAAGCGGACATCTGGTCACCCTATTATAGTGGAATAATAGCCTTAAAAAGGAAGGAAATTTTGCAATATGGGACAACATGATTGAACCTAGACAACATTACGAGTATACTAAGTAAAATAAGCCAGTCTTGGAAAGACAAATAGTACATGATTCCACTTATATGAGACATTTAAAATAGTCAAATTCATAGACTCAGAGAGTGGAATGGTGGTTGCCGGGGGTGGGGGTGGAATGGGGAGTTGCTAATCACCAGGCATAAAGCTTTAGTTAACAAGATGAATACGCTCTAGAGATCCGCTGTACAACAATGCACCTCTAGTCAACAATACTGCCACGTGTGCTCCAACATTTAAGAGGGTCGACCTCACGTTAAGGGTTCTTACCACAATAAAAATAAAATTAAACACAATAAATGAATGAATGAATGTGACTGAGCTTCCAGAAAGAAAGAAAATCCTTGTGAGAATCAAATACAATCTGTGTAAAGCATTTAGCCCCATGGCTGCTGGGAACCCCCGCTTCATCTCCTCTAGGGCTGCCTTCCAGGCTGCCAGGTTGACGCAGGGCAGGTGCCTGGGAGCTTCCAGTGCTAGAAACAGTGGCCAGCTGCCTTGTCCAGAAAGCTCGCAGTGCACACGCGCAGTATAGTCCCCTCACTTTCCACACCAGCCCTATCTGCTGAGACTCCTCCCTTTGTCCTGTACTCAACACCTTCCCCCAGTCCACGCCAGTCCCTCTCGGAAGGCATAGCTCATGACGACATCGGGTAGCTCCATCCTGCTTAGCAAATGCACTCGATGTTTGCTCAGTATAGTGTCGTGAATGTGAGAAAAGGCCTTCCATGTTGCGGCAACCAGAGGAGACACACATTCATTTTCTTCGCAAGAGCCAGGCATAAATGGTGACCTCAGCCATCCTGGATTGTGGTTGAAGACTAGACATTCCACAGATTTCCTCTTACTTCACCCGATGTCTGCATCCAAATGACTGATGGTGACATGTTCTCCTAAGCCAGTAAACTTAGGACATTGCATTTCTGCTAACCTCATTTCGGAATATTTCCAAGTTTGAAGGTCACCATGATTATGCCTTATAAAGCCTCTAACCTCACCCCTGCGATTTCATTCAGCAATCTCAACCATGTGCCAGGTGTGGTTCTTTTATGTACGTATTACTTAAACTGATCTCCCTGTTTCACACACTTGATTCCCGCCTCTGATCAATAGCGCCCGTCTCCTGGCAGCAGCCAAGTGTTGGACATGGATGGTCGTTACTCTGGGGGACGTTCAGGCCCATGGGCTCCAGGTCCAGGCCGCTCACAGAGTTCCCATCATGCTGCTTGCTAGCTGCTCTGCTAGACACAGAGAAGCGGGGAGAGGAAGCAGAACCTAAACAGACAGAAGAGTCCTTGGAGGGGAAAGCGCCCCTGAGAAAAGCATGAAGGAACGAGGCCATTGGGACGCGTCTTGTCTATAAGCCAAGTCCAGATGGCCGGCGCGTGAGGCAGCCTGCAGACCTGTGGCCACCGAACAAAGAGGAGGCACAGCGCCCGGACCCCAGACGAGAGGAGAGGGGAAAGAAGGGCCTACTTAGAACTCACTATCGGGAAAAAGCTGATGGTTAGAGAACAGAGAACACGAGGGGGAAATGCATAAACGTCTCAGTGTCACCAGCATCTTGGACACCAGGCGGCCCTGAAAGTGTAAGGACAAATCGTCCCAGGTCATGCTGGTCACATTTTCCCCATAATTACAAACAACTGACACATAGGAGTAGATGGCTGGCTTCTGAGCTGTTGTCCCACACGGCTCAGCCTTTCCTGTGTGTGTGAATCGCCGGAGATCTGGTTCTATGGGGCAGAGGTGGAGCCTGAGGGTCTGCATTTCTAAGAAGCTCCCAGGAGACACTGAGGCCGCTGGTCCGGGGACCACGCCATGAATAGAGGGTGGAGGCATGCTCAGTAAACAGATGTTGGGGTGGGGGGAGAAGGGGGCCTGAGTTGGGGTGCTTGCTGGTGGCGTAGAAGCTACTGGGGTGCTTGGAAAGCATTGCTGGAGTCTGTGGGGCCCTGGAGGACTCCCCTAAAAGGGGGAGGAGTCAGACTTCCTGGCCACCTCTTAGGTAGAGAAGAAGAAGGGACTGCTGTCCTAGTCCCAGGTATGAATGAATTCTAGAGCTGATAGAGTTAACATTCTCATTGAGCTCAGAGAAAGGGAAGGGGGCGAGGAGAGACAGGTGGGAGGGAACCCCACCGGCAAGGAAGGGTGGGGATCCCTGCTGCAAAGTGAGGTGCCTGCAGCGATACTGTGATGCCTGTTGGCTGTGGAGTGGATCCCTGACCCCGGGGGACTGACACCTAGCAAGGGGCTGCATCGCATGCACTCTGTCTCTCTCTGGTTTTGCTGGAAGTCCCCACTGGACCACGTGAGCCTGGGGACCTTGACTCATGCACTGGTCTCGTCTGGGGTGGCAGTTACCTGTCTTTGAACCGTGACCACACAGCCTGACCACCCCGTGGATGGTGACAAGCCCCCTTTCTCTCTTCGCCCACCCCCAGACGAGTGCAGCTTGTAATTATTCTCCTTCAGACAGATGTTTCAAGTGCTTCTCCATCTCCACCGGCAGCATCTGTCGCCTGGACCTCTGGAGGATTTCCACCGGTCTCCCTGACTTCACCTTCCGCTGTCCCTCTCTAGTCCACGCCCCCATTGCAACCACCTCACGTACCTTCTTTGTAGCCTTCCAGGCTTTCTCCTGACATCTGGCCGAGAATCCAGACGTCTGCTCATCCCCGACGTGGGCAAGGCCATCCTTCCTCACCCTTCTCCCTTTTGCCATCTGCGCTCCACCACACTGGCTCTGTCAGTTCTGAGCACACCCTGTCTGTTCTCGGAGTTTTTGAATATTCTGTTCTGACTTCCTGGAACCCCTCCCCTCCATAAAAAACACACAAACAAACCCCAAACCACAACCCCTCTCTTCTCACCGCTGGCTCCTGCTGTCCTTCAGATCCAGGCTTCACTGTTTTGTCCTCAGAGAGGGTTTCCCTGACTCCCACCCAGGGGCACTTAGAAGCTGTGTTTATGTGCTAGCAGTGGCCTGCCTCTCCTGCTTGAATGTGAGCTTCTCGGGGTCACGGACCCTGCTTTTCTCATCTCCTGTTGAATACCCAGTGCCTAGGCTGAGAGTAGACTCTCAGTCCATACTGGTTAAAGGAGTGAGTGAATTAAAGGATAAATGAGCTGGGGAAAAGCAGAGGACAGGGACGAGTGCATAAAAGAGGCTCACATTCACCGGAGGACCTGCTGTGTGCATCGTGCCATCTCATTTACTCCTCCCCACACATTGCTATCACAGTCATCTCACAGCCCAGAGAGTTTGGTCAACCTGCCCAAGTCACACAGCTGCTGAGTTAGCAGAGCGGGTTTGCCCTGTGTTTCACCTGAGCCTGCATTTCTTGACCTTGGCATTGTGACATTTGGGTTCATATAATTCTTTGTCATGGGGTGGAGGGGTAAGTGTCCGATGCATTGTAGGGCAATTAGCAGTATCCCTGCCCTCTACCCTCTCTGGGCTGGTAGCACCTTCTCCAACTATGATAACCAGAGAGCCTCCTGATTTTGCCACATGTCCCTTTGGGGCCCAGCTAGCCTGCCCTTGAGCCTGAGTGGCTTAGCCAGTGGAGAAGTCCAGCCCTCAGATCCCGGCCACCCCATTTCTTTAGGGGAGCTGCTGTTTTTGCTGTGGGCTCCTCATCCCCCCATTTCCCACAGGCCTCCTTGTACATCCGTCTGGGATGGCAGCAAATAGATGGTGTTCTGAGTGTGGCCGTAAACACTTGCTCTTGTGGTTTATTTAGCAGCAGCCCCATGCTCAGATGTTGTATCACTGGCGTGGATGCTAACAGGCTGAAGAGAAAGTGAGCCATATATTTTTTTTCTTTGCCTAAAGAGCACGTCTGATTGTTTAGCGTGAGATAAACCAGTGTGTTTATGAGGAGATAACTTGTCAAAACAGACTCGTGGCTCCACCACTGGAACAGCCTAGCCTCCTAGCCTTTCCTTATTCAGAGATGGAGTGTGAATTTTTCCTGGATGTTTTATGTGGATTTAAAGTAGAAATTTATTTCCTGTCTTTTTTCTTTGACAGAAAAAAAAAAGAAAAAGAAAAAGCCCCAAGTGTCGTGATTTTGAAAGTGCAAGGGATGAAGACAGGGAAAGAAATAGAGAAATGTGATTAAGTTTCTAGCCAGAATGTCCAATTAGTGGTAGGACTCCCTTTTTGACTCATTTATCCATCCACCCATCCACCTACCCACCCATCCATCCACCCACATATTATGCATCCATCCTTCCATCCTTCCATCCCTCCAGGCCTCCACATCTCCACCCCTCCATGCATCCACTCATCTATCCTTCCATCCATCCACCCACCCACCCATCCACTCATCTATCCATCCATCTCCTCCATCCCTCCATCCCTCCATCCCTCCATGCCTCCACATCTCCACCCCTTTACCCCTCCATGCATCCACTCATCTATCCATCCATCCATCCACCCACCCATCCACCCACCCATCCACTCATCTATCCATCCATCCATCCACCCACCCACCCACCCATCCACTCATCTATCCATCCATCCATCCATCCATCCATCCATCCATCCATCCACCCACCCACCCAGCTATCCATTTGTTTGCCTGTCTGTCCCTCTACCCATCTGCTCCTCCAACATATTGTGAGCTAGGGAGTGTGCTAATGTTGGACACTGGGTACAAATTTGTCCCTGCTCTTGATGTGTTTTTGTGGAAGACACACAAGTCAACAGTTATTACATTCCTACATAGTATGTCAAGTGCTGGCACAGAAGGAAGAACAGGGTCTAGGGTACTCTGAGGAAGGCCCTTTGGCCAAGTCTTGGGTGGGGGGCAATCAAGGAAAGCTTCCTGGAAGGGGTGAGCCAAGTGTTCCCTAGCTCTCCTCACCTTCCTTTCTAGCTGCAGGAAATGCCTCAAGTGGAGAGTTTCTCACTTTCAGTAGGTGGCTTAGAAGAGGGCAGGGTGAGCCGTCTGACTTACTGCTGTGACTGAGTTTCTGTAGAGCCTCCTTATGCTATGCGTGTTCATGGGTGATCTCACTGAGACCTCGTAGTTGCCCTCTGAGGTCAACACTATTGTCAGATGAAACGGGCCCAGAGAGGTGGGGGATGAGTGCACTTAATGTTCGGGGTTGTTAGAACAATTAGGAGTAATGTATTTACAGTCTCTGGTGCCCAACACTTGCTCCATATCATTATTATTACCCAGGGGATCTCTCACGCCAACATAGGGACAGTTCCTTGGTTGCTGAGCAAAGCTGGTTCCAGGGTCCTCTGTCCTCTTCCTGCTCTGAGGAGGGAAGCTTTTCTTCTTACACTCGTGGAGCAGCCTGAGGATCTCTAGGCTGGAGGTGGGGCTTGTAACTGATTTGCTTGTGGGGGGCTGAGCCATCCCAGGGAGTGGTGATCAGCCGTTTGAAAATACACCCCCTCTCCAGCCTTGCTAGTGGTCTGCGTCGCCCAGTTCTGACATTAGGTCTCTGCATTATTTGGGGTTTGCTGACCACTTTTGCATCGCCCTGGAACTCAAAGCATGAGATCAGGAGGAAGAGCTCTGGAATGCTGCCCCCTCACCCCAATTCCTTGCCAAACTCTGGGGTTGCTTTAGATTTCTTGGGATTTCCCCCCACCCCACCCCCCTTTAAACCATTTAAATATTTTTAAATGTACAACTCAGTGGCATGAAGTACATTCACATTTTGTGCAACCATCACCATCATCCATTTTTTAGAACCTTTTCACCTTGCAAAACCGAAATTCCATACCCATTAAACACTAACGCCCCATTTCGCCGGCCCAGTCCCTGGCAACCACCATTCTGCTTTCTGTCTCTATGAACTGGACTGCTCTAGGTGCCTCATGTGAGTAGAATCATACAGTATCTGTCCTTTTGTGACTGTCTTATTTCATTTAGCAAAATGTCCTCAAAGTTTATCCTTGTGATAGCATGGGTCAGAATTATTTTCCTTCTTAAGGCTGAATAATATTCCATTGTATGGATCCACCACAGTTTCTTTATCCATTCATCTGTCGGTGAACATTGGCTTGTTTCCCTTTTTGGGTATTGTGAATAGTGCTGCTTTGATGGGCTGGTCTTACAAATCAGCATTAAAGCCAACATCTGCTAAATGCCTACAGTGTGGCAGGCACTGCGCATCTATACAAGGATTCTTTCATCAAATTCTTTCAACCCCATGTGAGGTTATCTTCTGTTATTACATTTAACAGGCATTTCTTATCGTTCAGTCACTTAGCCCCAGGTCTCAGAGTGACAGATCCTGAGTGGGGAGACTGGTTTCTTTGTGGCTCATCATTTGTAGAAACACAGTAAGCACTTGTGAGTGAGGTCTTAGTCAATGAGGACAATGAGATGGCCCATCGCTTTGTCTCTGTTGACTGTGATGCTCTCTTAGATGCACCTAGCACTGCTTGTT